>CAUYSK010058288.1:0-22633 GCA_963575035.1 Avahi laniger
CTTTTTCTATTTCCTGCCCTCTTTGGGGTTAATCCAGTATTTTTATCTTCTTAGTTGGCTTAATCTCTATCTTTTTTTCTTATTTTAGTGGTTGCATTAGGGTTTATGTTGCACAGCAGTTTGAATTCAAATAATACTATATGATTTCACAGATAGTATAAGAACCTTATAATAGGATACTTGCATTTCACCCCTGCTAGCCATTATGCTATCTCATTGCCACGTTTTTATTTTGAGACATGATCTCACTGTTGCCTGGGCTAGAGTGCAGTGGCATCATCATCACTCACTGCAACCTCAAACTCCTGGGCTAAAGCAATCCTTCTGCCCCAGCCTCACAACCAGCGGGAATTACAAGTGCACACCAACATGCCTGGCTAATTTTTCTATTTTTTGTAGAAATGGCGTCTCACTGTGTTGCCCAAGCTGGTATCAAACTCTTGGGCTCAAACAATCCTCCTGCCTCAGCCTCACGAGTAGCTAGAACTACAGGCTCACATCATCATGTCCAGCTGATTTTTTTAATTTATTTTATTTGTATAGGCATCTCACTTTTTAATTATTTGATTTTTTAAACAGCTTTGTTACCATATAATTGACATAACATACAACACATATTTTACTTCTATATATATATAACCATAATAACACATTGCTATTATTTTTATTTCTGTTTAAATTGTCAAATACCTTTTAAAAGAGCTTTAAATAATAAGGAAAAAAGCATATATTTACTCATGTAATCACCATTTCCAGTGCTCTTCATTCCTTTTTGTTAAAATCAGATTTCTATCTGGTATCATTCTCCTAAAAGAAGCCTAAAGGACATTCTTTAACATTTCTTGTATTTGGATCTCTTGGTAATGATTTCTTTCAGCTTTTGTATGTTTGAAAACATCTTTACTTCACTTTCATTTTTTCTTTTTTTTTGAGACAGTCTGACTCTGTTGTCCGGGCCAGAGTGCCGTGGCATCAGCCTAGCTCACAGCAACCTCCAACTCCTGGGCTCAAGGGATCCTCCTTCCTCAGCTTCCCAAGTAGCTGGGACTGTAGGCGTGTGCCACCACACCCAAATAATTTTTTTCTATTTTTAGGTATCTGACTAATCTCTTTCTATTTGTAGTAGAGATGGGAGTCTCACTCTTGCTGAGGCTAATCACACCCTCACCTCAGACATCTATTTTTTTATTTTTATTTTTATTTATTTTTTAATTTTAATTTTAATTTTTTTTTTTTTTTTTTTTTTTTGAGACAGAGTCGCACTCTGTTGCCCTGGTTAGAGTGCAGTGGTGTCGTCATATCTCACAGCAATCTCAAACTCCTGGGCTCAAGTGATCCTCCTGCCTCAGCCTCCTCGCTAATTTTTTCTATTTTTAGTAGAGGCAGGGTTTTGCCCTTGTTCAGGCTGGTCTTGAACTCCTGACCTCAAGCGATCCTCCTGCCTTGGCCTCCCAAAGTGCTAAGATTACAGGTGTGAGTCACCGTGCCTGGCCACATCAGATATCTAATTTCTTCCCATTCTCTCAACCCTAACTATCCTAAGTAATCATTTTTGGTATTCATCTTTCTAAGCAGCTATTTCTGTCTTCATTCTATGAATAATTTAAGATCATCTTGTATTATTATATTATTGTTTAAGGGATATGATAGAAATAGTAAACAATCAAATATCAAATGTAGAATAACCCAACAAAAATTTTTAGTTCATCTTTTTCAGAAAGCTACACATATGATAAACAAGCACCGTATGTTCTATAATTTATCTCTCAAAAATAATTTTTTTGACCAGATGTGGTGGCTTACACCTGTAATCCTAGTACTTTGGGAGACTGAGACGGGAGGATCACCTGAGGTCAGGAGTTTGAGACCAGCCTGAGCAAGAGTGAGACCCCCGTCCCTACAAAAAATAGAAAAATTAGCTGGGCAAGGTGGTGTGTACCTAGAGGCTGAGACAGGAGGATAGCTTGAGCCTAGGAGTTTGATGTTGCAATGCGCTGTGATGATACCACTGTATTCTAGCCCAGGTGACAGAGAAAGACCCTGTCTCAAAATAATAATAAAAAATAATAATTTTTCACAGATATGTAGCTTCTTATAAGTTTAACATTTATCAATTTGAAAGCTATAATAGACTAAATCTTTAAAATTTATTTTATTTATGAATTTCAGCTAACATTTTTCAGGAAGATTGATATGCTTCAAGGTGTGGTTTTTCGTCTTTTCTGAGTTTTTAACCCTGTTTCTAAAACTTTTCTGACTGTGGACATTGCTTTGCTTTGCTTTGCTCTCTTAGATTTAGAAGTTATAAGTGCAATTTTGTTACGTGGATATTTTGCATAGTGGTGCAATCTTGCCTTTTTGTGTAACCATCAGTTGAATGGTGTTTATTGTACTCATTAGGTAATTTCTCATCCCTCACTCCCTCCCATCTTCCCACCCTTCCAAGTCTCCAATGTCTATTATTCTATTCCGTATGTCCTTGTGTACACATTATTCAGCTCCCACTTACAAGTGAGAACATGCGGTATTTGACTTTCTGTTTCTGAGTTGTTTCACTTAAGATAAAGGCCTCCAGTTCTATCCGTGTTGCTGCAGAAAACATGATTTCATTCTTTTTTATGGCTGAGTAGTATTCCGTTGTATACTTGCTTTCTTATATCAACCAGGAATTGGTTTTTGTAAAAATATACTAAAGTGGGGAATCAGACTCAGTCGTGAAGTGATGTGGACTTATTGCAAAAAATACACAGAATATTTTGAAATCATTTAAATATCATTAATTCCTTTGCTGTGTTTAAAAAATTGTGTATATTTTAACTACCTGAATATAACTAAAGATTTTTTAATCCTTAGTGCACCTTTATAGATGTTCCCTAATTTCATTTTATTTCAGTCAATTAGTGTGGTGGTTGTGATGTTTTAAGGTAGACTGTGTACTTTAATGTCCTCAGATAAGCTGAATTGGGACTATACTTGTGGGAAATTTATTATACAGTGTGTAGACGTTGGTAAGAATCAGAATGTCCACTGGCTTTTTAGTTTCACAGATGCTTCCATAATACTTAGTGTTCTCTTCGGCATATTAAATTATCATTTCCTGACAGTGATCCTGAAACATGCCAGTCTTATAAAGCCATATTTCTGAGAACTAAAGCAAGGCATCAGCGAACCATATCTGACATGGCATGTTAATTTCCATAACTATCATTACTGGGAGTAGAAGTATTTCTAAGGCATGGAGAATCTCAATAAATCTACTTAGTATTAAAATAGCAAGATAATCTACCTTATCACTGGGTTTCCAATTATGAAGCCTGATTCCTTTCAATCCCACTCGAATCATTTCGAAAATAGTGATAAGCATCTTTTTTCTTTTATAATAAGTAATTAAGCATTTAAGTGCACAACATGTCAAAACACAATATTTTGAATTCTGTTTTCTTAGTGTCTGGTGTTCATGTTGTGAATCAAAACCTCATTTTGCTCTCTCATAACATATTTATATATACAAATGGTTTTTGCCTTAAGTAGAAAAGTAACAGCTGAAAGATAACATAGATTATTTTACTTCTTAAAATTTCAGCAAACTCTTCTCTGATCCTTTTGTGTGTTTGAGGCTATTTTGTAGAGAAAGAATTTTCATCAAGCAACATTTTGGGGACATTGGCCTTTTGTACCCTTTTCTAAATAAACTTAAACAGAAACTTGTACACCCAGGAATAAAATACTTCTTTATAAATTCTTACCTGCAAGTTATTGATAATGGAAAGAATACCCTTTCAGTCCTTATAGCCCCCTTTCCCTCAACACATCTTTTAGATTGTAGATAAACTTTCAAGCTCAGTAATTAACTGAGCTCAGTCATTGCACCCTGTATCATGTGAATTTTTTTTCCAGTGGAATACATTATTAGAGCACTTACACAGTTAGTCTAGCTGCAGCAGCCCAGGCGGCAACAGCAGTGCCATTTTTCACAAAGAAAATGTTGAACGGGAGCCAAATGTTTGGTGGCAGTCTGTTGCTAGGAAATCAAGGTCCTGAGGCGATTAATGACAAAGCAAGCAATAACAAGAAGGCAGAATTACAGATTTAAAAGAGAAAAAAGTGGTTGGTGTTATAATTACCCAAAGAAATCCGCACTCATTAAATTGGCTGTTTTTATGATTGACTTTAATTGGAGGTTAGCTCAGATATTTAGCTCCTTTCCCACCCCTTTAAACACACACAGGCACATAATCTGTAGAACTGCAGACTTGTTTTTCTAAGCATTGAGAGGAGCTTGCCCTGTAATTTGATCCCCACTGACAGATGCATTTTCTATGCTGCCATTTTGAATTAACCTATTGTAGAACAATTTTCTTCATCCCTGTTGAATAAAACATCCAGTCTGATTACCTCCAATGGATTTGATAGAGTAAAAGAATGTACTTCTCATTGAAATAGATTGTTTGCATAGACTCTACTGATTTTGAACTCTGCCAGTAAGCACAATCATTTGTAATAAATTTTCAAAGAAATTTGTGGGGAAAAGGTAATGAGAGTTACCCTTTTATAGTTTAATGTTTGGGCACTTCCATCAAAATAATGTTATTCTTACAGACTGTTATTTTTCCAGTAAGATTTTCACACAATTTTAGAAAAAAATTGTCTTCATTTAGGCTATTCATATTTTTTAGGAATAGAATCTTGTATTCACACACTCTAAAATAACCATTCTTCATACTTACCAACAACAGTATTTTAATTACAGGACTCAATATGCAAACCACCCTATTGGAAAAATATTTTTGGTATATAAAATATTTACCCAAAGTGATTTTAGGATTGGCCTCTTTCAATTTTTGAGGTATTTTTCCAAAAAAATCCTTTATTTAAATTTTTTAGGGTGTGATAAAGCATATTACTAGAAAAACATTAATCAGTCTTTCAGGTATAATACAAGAGGAAGCATCACAGTTTATTTACCTTTAAGAAGCTTTAAGAATAAAGTTTACATGATTCCTCTGCTCTCCAGATTTCCAATCAAACCCTGGAACAAAAGAGCCAAGCACATTCTATCTGACAATACACACACTGCTAATCAGATGCCAATGCCAAGCTGTCTGCTTTGTTAAATACTTAGCTTCCTAGAGGCAGGAAGACAGCTGCTATAAGTATGATGAAATTTGGTAGTTCAATCTATTTTTGCTACCCTTGGGCTACCAAGACACTGTTAATTTAGACCACCCCAATTGGTACACTTTAGGGATTTTTTTTAAAGAGTTTGTAATTAAAATGATAAAACATCATTATTACATTGAAGACCTTCTGTAAGTTTTGCATTTGGCAGATACCTACTGAGATAACCTCAGCATGTAATTTACAATGAAGTAATGGTTGTAATTGCATTTTGGAAAAAAAAAGAACTATAGGAGGCAAGTGCTTCCATTAGAAGAGTTTTGAAATCTGCTTCTATTTCATTTAAATCTACTTCTGTCCTCAAATTGCCTACCTACAGTTGACTGTAATAGCCATAAACCTTGAGATGCTATCTGAATATATTTTTTAAAAGTTATCCATCCAGATACTACCACCAGGGGGAGGAACCTAAAAATTTAAAGTTCTGAACTGAGGATAATACTACCAGAAAACAGATTATACTGCTTAGACCTACATAGTTAACCACCTCCCCCAGATAATACTGTCTTTTAGGACATGATTCTCAAAACCTGTAGTATGTGAAACCTGTAGACTTAACACACTATAAAATGTAAATAAAATGGAAACTTTCAGACAATCCGAGCACTTTGGGAGGCCAAGACAGAAGAATTGCTTGAGACCAGGAGTTCAAGACCAGCCTGGGCAACGTAGTGAGACTCCGTCTCTACAAACAGTTTTTAAAAAATTATCCATGGTGGTTCACACCCATAGTCCCAGCTAGCTGGGAGAGTGAGACAGGAAGATCACTTGAGCCCAGGAATTCAAGGGTACAGTGAGCTAGGGTCATGCCACTGCACCCCAGCCTGGGTGACAGAGTGCAATCCTGTCTCAAAACAAACAAAAATGGAAACTTTCATACTCTTTTGATTGGTGGGGTTGGGGAAGGGAAGAGGGGGAATGCAAATAAGCAACCCGAATGAATGTTTTTTATTGTTTTCTGTATCTGTTACTCTACTTGAGCTATTCTGAAATTGAATGCTTTATACACATCTATTAAGACCTGATAATTGATATGGTAAATTGAATAGTCTCTCAGGTAGTTTTCTAGTTTTTTATTACTAGAGTATAGTTTTGTTTTTAATACTTCTCTAGTAAACAATTAAAAATGTAATCCCAGTCCCTTTTGTGAGCAAAGCTTATAGGTTCCATCCTTGGTAAATATTTTATAAATGCAGAAAATAGGTACTTAGGACTAGAATCCAAATCTGTGTACCATGAACAGTGTCAAAGTTGATCTCATAATTTTGCATGTTGTAGAATAGCACCATGGAAAAGGTAATTAAGAAATGTAGATGTGTGTTCTCCTGTCTAGAATGCTAAATTGGTATATTATAATCCCTCGATGCTAATAAATTTTAAGCAGTAACTCTTCCTACAATTTAACTTTTAAGAAGTAACTCTCCTTACAATTTTAGGTTTTATTCTGTGAAGAATCATGATATTTAATTTTTACACTCTGATTTGTGAATCATTTAAGATATTGAAATTAACAAATGATGGGGAAGGGAAGTAGTTGACTACAAAGGTTACACAAAGGGCAATTTTTAGGGTGGTGGTACTATACTGTATGGTACTGCAGTGGTGGATACATGATTCTATGCATTTTTTAAAGACCATAGAATTGTATATCACAAGGGATTAATTTTAATGTATGCATTTTTTTTCTTAACGTTGGGGATTTCAGAATAGAGTGCAGACTCTGACAAATGAATCTAATTGTTTTACAAATGTATGACATAACTAACAAATGGGTGGGAGAAAAGGAGCTGACCTATGTAACTTTGAAAAATGGTGTTTTGACTGGAAAATGTAAAGATAAAGACAAAGGTACACTATAGAAACACTGTATTCTATTACTAGTTGGTAAATTTGTTTCTCATAGGGGTATAGGTTAACAATTCTGAATCCACTTTGCATATATACTGGGATTGAACAAATAAGTAAAAAGATAATGGATGGTGGAAGCCAAGTTTCTTACTATTAAAAAGGGATGTTGCAGATAAACAAAATATGCAAGAGGGGAGAGCTAGAATGAACCCTGTAGTACTGGATTAGAGTTGGAGATATAAGTATGAAACCATGTTTAACTTAATATATGTAGATGGATAGGTACAGAAATACAGATATGTATATATGCATGGATTGATATACATCAATATGGCTCTGTCCACTGTGAGGGCTGAGAAGCAGTGATTCTTCTTCAGTAGCAATAAACACACCCAACACTCAACACACCTGACACCCAGATCTATCATCCAGGTTTGTAATCCCATTCTTTAATAAAAGGATCCAGGGCTCCTTGAAAAAAATGACTGGATCAGGGAAAATACAACATGAGCATGGAGTATCTTGTAGTGCCAAGAGAGTACTTAAAAAAGAATAAAGAAAGAGCATGCCCAAAGGGACATAGGAGCCAACTTGAAAGAGCTTCCAGTAGCCAAAGCAGTAAGTAATTTGAACAACAGAATAAAACATGTAGCATTGGATTAAGGCTAAAGTGTAACGTAAATATACATGAGTTCATAGCAATATAAATTGTATTAAAAATGGAGAGGAGATAATAATCTTTATGGAAAAATTTTATTTTTTTCTTTTTTCTTCTGTCATCAGCCCTGGCCTACAGAAGAATTTTAAATAACATATTTCCCCCTCCAAAAGGTAGATCATACTTCCCTTCCCCTGAGAGTGAGTCACATCCCAAAAATTGAATTTGGAAAAGGGGAAAATGCTAACTTTATTTCCATTGGAAAAACCTGGCAAATGACTATGTTAACCAAGTGATCGAGGTTAACATCACCAGTGAGAAGTCATGGTGTTATGAAGAAGAGGAAACTGCGCCTCTCTAACATTCTTCCTCCAAACCTATAGCTTCAACGTGGTCATAAGGAAAAGATCAGAGAAATCCATACTGATGAACATTCTACGGAGTACCTTAATAGTACTCCTCAAAACTGTCAGGATCATGAAAAATGAGGAAGGACTAAGAACTTGTCACTAACAGGAGACTACAGAGACATGACAGCTAAATATGATGTGGTTTTCTGGATTGAATCCAGAATAGAAAAAGAGTATTAGTGTAAAAAGTGGCAAAATCTAAATAAAGTCTTGAGTTTAGTTAATAGTAATGCACCACAATGGTTTCTTAGGTTTGACAAATGTACCATGATAATATAAGATATTAAGATATTAATATTAGGGCCAACTGGATGAAGGGTACATGGGAATGCTATATGTCATACTTGCAGTTTTTTTATATATCTAAAATTATTCCCAAATAAAAAACTTAAAAAAAAAAACCACAGAGAATATCTACCTACCCATCTATCTACCACCCATCTACCTACCACCCATCTAAAGAAATAAAATATTACCAGAATCTTTGAATATCTATGTATCACTCTTTATCCCCTGCCTCTCTCCACTGCAAGGTAACTATTATCCTGAATTTTATGATTCTTATTCCCATGCTTTTCTTTATAGCTTAATCACATTTGCATCCCTAATTGTTCTATCACATCTCTTAACCTGTTACATAGTTTCCTTCTCTTTGTCTTTTTTGCTGTTCTGGGTGATTTCTTTAGCTCTATCTTGTGACTTTGCAAATTGTGTCTTCAGCAGTATCTAATATTCTGTTTTACCTGTCTATGGAGTTTTCATATTCATTCTTTGCATTTTCATTCTTTCTCAAATCAGTTTATTTCATCATTTTGATACTCTCACTTCATTCTCATATTTACAATCTTCTTTTTTATTTCTTTAAATATATTAAACTTATTTTCTATTTTGTACCTAGCTTAACATTTAACTTTTTTGCAGTTCTGATTTTGCTGTCTGTTATTTCCACTGGCTCTTACTCAAGCTACCTTTTTTTCCTGTGTGCTATCTTGTCTTCATTATTTGTGGTAATTTCAGAGGCTGAGATGAAGATATGTTTCCAAAGAGAGTATTTACATTTGAATCTGCCAAAATCCTGGGGATACTGTCAACCTGGGAACACATTCAGATAAATTTTGAGCTTAAAGTTTTGTGGGCTGTATAGGTAACATGAGTTCCAGATCCATAAACTTTGTGGTTAAATTTTCAGGGAAGATATTTTTACCTCCACCCAACATTAAGTTCAAAACAGTCTAATTTTCCGCTCATTCCTTCAGTGGGGTAGGCCCAATTCTATTTAACGCTTAACACTTAGTATGTAGCTCTTTACAGTCTCAACTTTATGTGGAGAGTCTAATTAGACTTCCTATCTTCAATATACCTGGGATTTATCTCCTAAACCTTGAACTCAGTAGTGTTCTGGTAAATATTTGAAAACTGGCTCTCTGGAGGGGAAAAGTCCTGATTTGTCATATTTTTCAGTTTCACACTATGACTGATTTCAAGCTACCAATCTGAAGTTACTAAACATGAAGTTGGGAAAAGATATGTACACTTAGCTTTCTCTAGCAAGCTCTAGCACACCACTGCCAGTTGTGTACATGGCTATGAAAACGGAAGTTTAATTCACGGGGCTTGGCATATATCCCTCAGAAGGAAGGACATTTGAGTGTCTGTCTACCTCCCTGGATTTCCATTTTTACTTTGTTTTACCTTTCTGAGTATTCTGTGTCAACCCAGCACTATATTTCAAAAAAAGATTTTTTTGATTTCTTTGTTTTAACCCAGCATTTGTTGTTGTTTTCAGCAAAAGGGTTGTGTTAGGGTACCTACTTAGCTTTACTTCCAGAGATAGAAATCCCTCTTCTTGTTTGCAAATATAATTTATTGTTTTTACTTTTGGAGAAATATAGAAAAATATAGAGAAGATCAAAATCACCCATAATCCTACTGCGCATGTTCATTTTATGTGCATGTGTCTCTGAGTTTTTATATAATTGCATCATACTGTATCTACTATTTCATAACATGATTTTTGTTTCTTTTGCTTGTTTGTTTTTTGAGATGAAGTTTTGCGGTGTTGCCTGGGCTAGAGTACCGTGGTATCAGCCTAGCTCACTGCAGCCTCAAACTCCTGCCCCAAGCGATCCTCCTGCCTCAGCCTCCCAAGTAGCTGGGATTACAGGCACATGCCACCACACCTGGTTAATTTTTCTATTTTTAGTAGAGACAGGTCTCACTCTTGCTCAGGCTGGTCTCAAACTCCTACCTCGGCCTCCCAGAGTGCTAGGATTACAGGTGTGAGCCACCACACCCAGCCCTATTACCTCTGTTTTATTGATGATGAAACAGACACAGAGGTGTTAATTTTTCCAGTTTTCAAAGTTAATAAGTGGCAGACCAAGGATTTGAACCCATCATATTGACTTGTGTCAAATGACCTTTTTTAAATTAATTTTTTTGTTTTGAGATAATTTGTAGGTTCACATGCAGTTGTAATACAGAGAGATCTGATATACCCTTTACTCATTTTCCCCCTAGGGTAACTTATTACAAAACTGTAGAACAATATCACAACCATCATATTGATACAGTCAAGATACCAAATATATCTGTCACCACAATGATCCCTCATGTTGCCCACCTACATTCCTCCTGTCTCAATCCCCTCCTTAATCACTGGCAACCATTGATTTGTCTTCCATTGAAATAATTTTGTCATTTTAAGAATGATTATGAACAGAATCATACATTTGTCACCTTTTGGGATTGGCTTTTTTTCTTCAGCATAATACTGTGGAGATTCATCCAGATTGTTGCATGTATCAATAGTTTATTCCTTTTTATTGGTAAGTAGTATGGTATGAATGTGCCACAAATTTGGTTAATTACCTCATTGAAGGATATCTTGGTTGGTACTAGTTTGGGATATTACAAAAAAAGCTACTGTGAATAGTTTTGCACAAGTTGTATGACCATCAATTTTCATTTCTTTAGACTGCTTCTAAACTTTTAATCTTCACATTCTACTATCTCTCAATCAATATAATAGTCACCTTACCAAATGTCATCTTACCAAAAAAAAGTAAGGTGACATTCTGAAGAGGCCTGAAGAAGTTAGGGAAAAAACCCATATTGCTATCTGAGGAAAGCACATGTCAAGTAGAGGGGACGAGTGCAGAGGCCTTGAGCTGGGAAAATACCTGGAGTGTTCGAGACATGGCAAGGAGAGCAGTGTGACACACAGCAAGGAGAGTGGAAGGAGATGAGCTCCAAAAGGCAACTATGAACCAGGTCTGTAAGATGTGTGGGACATGGTAAGATTTTAGATTTTCCCAGTGTGAAACAAGCAGCCATTGAATACTTTGAATAAAGGAATGGCATGCTCTCGATTATATTTTAAAATCACTGTGGCTGCTATATAGAAAATGGATGGTAGTTGGGCAAGAGTTGATGCAGGGAGAACAATTAGGAGACTATTCTAGTAGTCTGTATGAGAGATGATGGGGCCTTAGGCTATTGGTGGAGGTACTAAATATGGTTTAGGTTCTGTATATATTTTGAAGGAGATCTCACAATTGTTTTTGATGAGTTGATAGTTGTGGATGTAAGAGGAGAGGAGGCAAGAAGACTCAACAAGTTCCAGAGAATGATATACAGAAACCAATAGGTTGCCTTATTCATTTATAGTAGGAAATGTAATTGTCACACAAACCCAAATGTTTATGTCTGTTTAATCTGCACATTCTCTTTATGTAGACAAACTTGCATTGGAACATAAATATTTTCTGTATACTGAATTTAGAATCAGGATAAAGGGACTTGCATAAATCAATCTTTAAAAGCATCTGAATATGATATATTTATCTCCTTAGTAGAGACCTAAAAAATTAAAGTCCATAGACAAAGGCTTCCTGAGCTCTTCTTCAGTAGGTGGTATTAACATTTGCTTTTGTCCCTCATAATATACCAATATCAACACCACCCCTATCCACAGCATAATCTTTTTCTAGATTTATTAATATATTCAAACAGGCCATATGACATATCTGATCCTACTCTGTGGTTTTATAGGTGACTAAAAAACATTATTAACACCCTTTATTTCCATATTATTGAGGGATATCTCACACTGCATCCTTGTACTGGTAGTAGTGATAAATGATTTTAGACAATTTTTTTTTTCATTTAGATAAATTTAGCAGCGCTATTAGTATTACTGAAACTTTGTTTAGTGATGTATCATTTATCTAAAATTGTTCTGGACAGAAATGAAACCTTTAAATTTTATTCTTTTAGATATAGATGTAACTATATAGAATGTTTCAAATTCATAATTTTCATCAATTCCTTGAATATTATAATTCAGTTTTCTTTATGACACAGGATTATCATCTACAATATCTGTTATTTATGGCTATTCTATGGGTCTCTTCAAGTATATACATTTATTTGTTTTTATTTTAAATGACTCAAAAGTTTGATATATTTTGAGTCCTTATATATACTTTTTAATAATTTAACTACTTCTGGAGCTGTAAATGTATCATCCTCAATAACCTCCTTCTTTTTTATTATTTCTAATTCTTAGGGTGCGAAAAATCTAATCCAGAAGGTAAGATTTTTAGAAAAGAGTAAATAAACTGAGGGGTAAATATTCAGGTGTTTTATTACTTTGGGACCTTTTATGGTTCCTGATTTTCTTTTGTACTCTGCATTCCTGAAGTTTCCTTTCATTAAGTATAAGGCTTTACTTTACAAAGTGACTCAGCAATAGCTCTGTGTATCTGTTAGTTGGAAATTCTTTTGGCTCTGTGCAAGCAAACACTGCCCATTAATTAGCAACCCAACATAGAATCATCTGTTCATGACAAAATTACCAAAATGGATCATCCATAAGTGTTTATACTGCAAACAGTGCATCAGAAATGTCATAATCTCGTTTCATTAAGAAATTTACATACACACCAGATTTTAAGTGTTCATTCATGATGAACATCTACTTCCACACTGTTTGTGTTTGAAAACATTCAATAGCCAGTCTTGAATTAAAAAATTTAATTGAATGCTTAAAGAATTACAAGTGTTCCTTTCCTTGGCTCTAATGCTAACTGGAGTGCTTTTCTAAACCGCTAAGAATGGACTGAAGATTCTGCTGAGGGCTGTAGATACTTATCTGCCTAATTGAGCCATCATTTGTTGACATGAGGAAAACCATGTGACCTGCTTTAATGCATTTCTCAGTAACAGCAGGAGGCTAGAATGTAGTTCATCAAAGAGTAAAACCAGCAGCAATATTATTAGACATGTGAAAATAGCATTGGTTATGGAATGGTTTTAGTAAAATAAGAATTACAAGAATGTATAATCATATAAACAGTATAGTAATTTTTTTTATTTTGAAAATTATTTGAATCCAAATGTTTTAATCATTGAAGTCAGTCATTCATTCAATAACTACATATGCTTGTAATTACTATGTATGTTAAGGGAATTGTTGACTTGTCAAAATGGATTCATATGAGAGTAGCAGATAGTGGTAAAATTTGAAATTTGGTATGGATCACTAAAGCAATAAAGGACTATTGAAAGTCTTTGAGTAGACAGAGAAGTAATATGATCAAAACTATGTTAGGCCGCACACAGTGGCTCATGCCTGTAATTCTAGCACTCTGGGAGGCTGAAGCGGGCGGATTGTTTGAGCTCAGGAGTTCGAAACCAGCCTGAGCAAGAGCAAGACCTCGTCTCTACTAAAAATAGAAAGAAATTAATTGGACAACTAAAAATATATAGAAAAAATTAGCCGGGCATGGTGGCACATGCCTGTAGTCCCAGCTACTCGGGAGGCTGAGGCAGAAGGATTGCTTGAGCCCAGGAGTTTGGGGTTGCTGTGAGCTAGGCTGACACCATGGCACTCTAGCCCAGGCAACAGAGTGAGACTCTGTCTCAAAAAAAAAAAAAAAAACTATGTTAGATACATTAATTTATCTTTAATTAGAGGCGAGAAAGATAGTTACAGGGGCATTAATTGGAAAGGTATTACTTTAGATTGAAGCAAGAGAATAGAAGAACCTTGACTAAGATAGAAGTAAGAAATTAGGAGAGGATACAAGGGCCCTTGTAAAGGGATATTTGAGTGTGGCCTAATGAAACAAGTTATAGGATACCCTTTTGCATGACTTGAGAGAATCGTGGCTCTCATAGTAAATCCAGAGGAAGAAATGATGGTGCATATACGTAATGAGTTTGAATACCAGGAGAAGAATGTCAGAAACGTCTTCAGGAATGCTTCCTATACGGTGGAGGAAGAAATTAAAATTAACAGAGGAAATAGAGAAGAATAGTTCTGAAAGATAGAAGTTCATCACTGAGTAAAATGACTAATGGGGCTTTGATTACACCACTAGTGACAGTAAAAAAAAAAAAAAAAAAAACTTCGTTAGAGAAAAATGTGGTCTGAGAACTATTTGATCTCCGTCTGCAATGAGTTAAATATCAAAATTGAGAGTATTTAGAAACTTTTTAGCAAATTTATACTGCCCTTATCAAAAGACAAAATTATAAAAGATTTAGTTTAAAGATCTTGATTGGCTTTTATTTGTAATTCTATTAATAGAATCAAGCAGCACCTCATTCTGTAAAGTATAGTGAGTGTTCCAATGCTCTGGGCAGAGAAGTTCAGATTATGGACAGAAAAAGGCTAAGGAAAGCAGAAACAGGAAACAAAAAGCAGATTGATCATTTCAAAGTTACTTTTCTTACAAAGGTTAAAGCTGAGGGGATGTTCTTATCATACTAGCTAAAACTGGCCTGTTTGGGGATTTGGCTATTGTCTCTCTTTCTCCTGATGTCTTTGAAGGTCAAACAGCTTAGTTTCAGCTTCTTGATGTGGATCTCCAACATGAATGACTCCATTTTGATTTGGTCTGTTGAGCCTAGTGCAAGAGCTCAGTCTAAACTAATGGCTTCATATAAATTTTATTTAACACTGCCAGTATCTTGTTGCATGCGCATCAGATTCCTCGTTGAATAAGGAATGGACAAACTTCAGATGTTGGGAAACACCTGTAGAGAGTTCCTTGTAGTATAATCCATGAATTAGTCATGCACAGTAGCATCGTATATGGGACCACGTTGGACTGGGGAATAAAAGCTGACTTGGCCTTTACCACAAAGTCTGAGAATCACTATTCCTGAGAGATGGTGGTAGTAGGCAGATGACATAGAGTAAAAGAGTGTTAGATGAGAGGGAAGTTTGCTTAAAGACATAAGAGAATTGAGTTTGTATTTTATCTAAGGAAGATATGATAGAACAGAGGAGACTGATGATACAATATGGAAGAGTGGTAATTGTTGGATGGAAATGGGATCAGAGGCTTATAGATAAAGGCTTTATCCTTGGAAAAATACATTATACATTTATATAATATTTTGTGGTTTATTAGGTTTGTAATTTGTTCCTCACAGGAATTCAGTGAAGTAGTTGGAGTATGGTTGGTATAATACATCGCCCTTTACATGTAAGGAAATAGAGATATAAGTAATGTTAAGTGTCTTATCCACAATCACGTGGGTAGAGAATGGCGATATTTTCATGCTAGTTCTGTGCTGTAACCACTACCATGTCTGAAAATAAAGGCAGCTGGGCACAGTGGTGCACCCCTGTAATCCTAACACTTTGGGAGGCTGAGGCGGGAGGATCACTTCACGCTAGGAGTTCAAGACTAGCAGGGACAACAGGAAGACCCTGTTTTTATAAAAAATAAAAAAAATTAGCTGAATGTGGTGGCAGGTTTCTGTAGTCCCAGCTACTTGGGAGGCCGAAATAAGAAGCTCACTTGAGCCCAGGAGCTTGAGGTTACAGTGAAATATGATCACTCCAGCCTGGGTGACAGAGTGAGACCCTGTCTCAAAAAACAGAAAAGAAGAGCAGAAAAATACTTGAATAAATAATAGCTGAAAATGGCCCAAATTTGTTGGAAAACATTCATCTACACATCTAAGAAGCTCACAGAACGCCAGGTAGGATAAACGCAAAGAGATACACACCCAGACACATAATAGTTAAGAAGTTCAAAGACAGAGAAAATCTGGAGCAGCAAGAAAGAAACCAACCGTCACATACAAGGGAATACAAATAAGATTAACAGCTGACTTCTCATCAGGATCACTGGAGGCCAAAGGTAGTAGGGTAACATGTTTAAAGTGCTAAAAGAAATCAACAAATAATCCTATGTCGGGCAAAAATATCAAAAATAAAATGAAATAAAGATTATCTTAGATAAGCAAATCTGAGGGAATTTGTTACTAGCACATCTACTTTACAGGAAATACTAAAGAAAGTTCTTTAAGCTGAAATTAAATGACAACAGATAGCAATTCAAATCTACACACAAAAAAGAGTATCAATAAAGGTAATTATGTAAGTAATTATAAAGATAGTATAATTACATATATCTTCTTTATTCTTTCAACTCATTTAAAGGAAAATACATACAATACTATGTATACAATTGTATTTTGCCCCTATTGTACCACTGTGTGATCTCCCTCGGTCCTTGTGTCCAGTGTGAAAGAACTGAAAACAAACACCAAACTAGTGAAACATGAACAGAAACTTTTATTTAACAAACATACTCCCAAACAGACATGGAAATGGGCAGTTAAAGTGATGAATAATCAATGGAGTTATTTAAATAAACGAAGGACAGTACACTCCTCTGTTCTATCTACGACTCTATCACACATTCAAGTAGACGGTGGCCCTGGGTCTCTTTGGGTTCCCCTTTTCTTTTCTCTCTCTTGCATTGCTGTTTCCCTGACCAATAAGAATGTGAGCCCCTCCCATCTGTCCTGTGGGGAAGTTTTATTACTTTATTTGCTTAAGCCTAGTTGTGTCATGGCTTCCAAAGCCCATTCAGGGGGTATTATTAAATATAAATTATTATATTTATGGTAATGATGATATAATGAAGTCACAGTTACTTGGGGACACTTTTTCCCTGCATCTGTGCAGTGCCTCCCAAGGTGCTTCCCCAAACTGGAGTAAACAAGGTGTTTTTGCAATGGTTACATTTGCAGTTTGACTACAGCTTTTGTTTTCATTGATCCATAACCCAAATTCTGTTCCTATCGTTCCACCCCCGCCTGTGATCCCTATTTTGATCTCCTGCCTCACTATAGCTTATCAGAATGTAATATATATGGCAGTAACAGCAGAAAGGAGGTAAGTGGCAACAAAGCTGTATTAGAGTAAGAGAATTATACCAGATGGCAAACTAAATCTGCAAGAAGAAATAAAGAGAAACAGAATGGTAACTAAAAAGGTTACTGTAACAAACTCTGTGAATACATACTTGCTCTCCTTTCTTTTATAAAAGATATAAAATTACATATACAGTTGACCTTGAACAACATAGGGGTTGGGGGGTACCAACCCCATGTGGTCAAAAATAATGCCTGTTGCCAGGCATGGTGGCTCATGCCTGTAATTCTAGCACTCTGGAGGCCAAGGCAGGAGGATCACTTGAGGTCAAGAGTTGGCGACCAGCCTGAGCAAGAGCAAGACTCTGTCTCTAACAGAAAAAATTAGCTGGGCGTGGTGACACATGCTTGTAGTCCCAGCTACTCAGGATGACTTGACCTCAGGACTTTGAGGTTGCTGGAAGCTAGGCTAACACCGTAACACTCTAGCCCAGGTGACAGAGCAAGACTCTGTCTCAAAAAAAAAAAAAAGAAAAAAGGCATGCAAGTATTGACTTCCCAGAAATGTAACTACTAATAGTCTCTGTTGACTAGAAGCCTTGCCTATAACATAAACAGTTGATTGGCACATATTTTGTATATCAAATGTATTATGTACTGTATTCTGATAATAAAGTTAAGTTAGATTAAAGAAAATGTTATTAATGAGGAACAGAAAAAATATTTACTATTCATTTAGTAGAAGTGGATCATCATAAAGGTAAAGACCTTATCCTTATTGTCTTCATGTTGAGTATGCAGAGGAGGAGAAAGAAGAAGGGTTGGTCTTGCTGTCTCAGGGGTGGCAGAAGTGGAAGAAAATTTGCATATAAGTGTACCTGTGCAAACCCTTGTTGTTTGAGGATCAATTGTATAAGTATAAAAATGTATTGCTGGGTTTGTAACATATATATAGATTTCATATGTACATAATAATAGCACAAAAGGAGGGGAAATCATGTGATATAGGAGAAAGTTTCTGTGTTTCAGTAGAATTAAGTTTATGTGACTGTGAAGTAGATTATGGTAGGATGGCAAAACTTCCCCTTCACCCTAGGAGATTTGCTGAAAAATCAACTCACAATAAAGCAGATTAATAAAAGCTATCAAATTTATTTAATGTGTATACATGGGAACACCTAGAAAATGATGATTCATTTCCCTAATGGGATATAGAAGCTTACATGCCTTTCTGGTAAAATGGGTTATGGGAGAGGGGAAAAGAGGAATTATGTCTAGGGACAATAGAGGACCACTTGGGAGGATGAATGGATGAGGATGAAGATTAACTGGCAAATAGTTTCCCTTTTGCAATTTAAATAAGTCTGAGAGAGGACATTTTAAAGAGTCTGGTTTGGTATAGTCATACACCCCTCACCTCCATATTACAGGAAGGGGAAGAAAAGGACAATTGTTCTCCAAGGGGGTCTGATCTCGGACGAATAAAGACACTTCAATGATTTTGGGATGGAGGAAGATCAGAGAGACCTTGAGGCTTCTTCAGTCAGTCCAGAATGTCAAAATGTCATATTTTGGGGTAAAATAGTCCTAATTTGCTTCGCTTTTTAAATAAAATTAATAAAATAGGTAAAAGTGCTATTAGAATTAATCAGGTGAAAAAAAGAAAAGGTAAAAGTTAGCAATATTAGAAGTGAAAAACAATGTTTAATCAGTAAACAATTCTAAGAAGAAATTTGGACCAATAAACTTAAAAGTTTGACAAAATATGAAATTTTCTAATTTTTTATATATTTCTTTATATTTATGTATTAACATTCATACTGTAATTGTTATGTTACATTCACGGCTATAAGTACCATTTAAGAGATGATTTCGAAATGTCTGTTTTTAGTGCATACCTCTATTCCAGTCTCCAAACTTTATGTCCAACTGTCTCCTTCATTGTATGTAAACAAGAATCTTGATGTATCCTGTTTCTCTCATATTTAATACATCTTAGTACATGGTACCACTATAGGGTTTGATTCAAGTGCTCTAGACAAACCCTAGGAGTTATACTTGATTGTTCTTTTTTCTTTAGGAAGTCCCTATCTTTAAAGTATATCTGGATCCAGGTACTCTTCTTTATTAGTAGTTATCATTCTATTTCAGGCCATTATTATGTTTTTCTTGCCCTACTGCAATAGTCTCCTAACTGCTCTCCTTCCTTTTACTTTGTAACCTCTTTTAAACTATTCTCCACGAAATAGCTGGAGTGATTTTTTTTTTAAAAATGCAAATCTGCATAAGACACTTTGATGTTTAAATCCCTTCCATGGCTGCCAGTTATTGCTCATAGAATGAACTCCAAAATTCGGCTATGGTTTATAAAGCCCTACATGTTTTTACACGGTTTTGTCCTACCTGTCTAATACCACCTTATTCTACTTTTGGTCTTTGTTGATTATTCCTTGAACATCCAAGCTCTTTTCCTTCTTAAGTCCTTCACTCTTATTCCTTCTTCCTAGAATGCTCTTGACCAGGTTTTCTAAGAGCTAACTCATTGATAACCTTCAGCTTTCAACTCAAATGTCATCCTCTTGGAGAGTCTTTTTCTGGCTAGCTATCTAAAATAGCTTCCCCTGCTCCTCCGTAAACTGTTGTCATCGTACTCCTCCAACCCTCTTCCCATATAGCCATGCTTGTCTCCTTTATTGCACGTATCTCCAGTTGTTAATTGACTTGTTTAATCCCTCCAGCTAATGAGACGGTAAAGACCTTGCCTGTCTCAATAACCACATTACCTCTGGCAACTAGCATAGTGCCTAGTATTTAATATATGCTCAGTATGCATCCGTTGAATATTATTTCTTTTGTATACTCTGCAGTGATGATCACATTATCCACAACCTAATATGTATATATTGATGTAGTATTTCTCGTGATTTTCTTTGTTTTTATTTTTTCTTTTATGTGGGCTTATTTCCTCCTGTATCCTGCCTTTTCAGGTTATGTAATCGTATTTTATTGTATTCATCTTCAATTTTACATGGGTATGTTCAAATGCATACATATAGACAGTATTCTTTTCTTCCTAATTATGTGTCTTCGGTATATCATCTTCAGTGTCATAATCACCATTTTAAAAACTCTTTTATATATTCCAGATAATGCCTCCTATTTCTTTATGTTAGATTAGACTGCCTAATAATATGTCAACTGGATTCACTTCCTTTGATCTATGTTCTGAACCAAAATTTAATTCTAGAGCTTGTGGTCAGCATTTTTCCAAATGTGTTAAACTGTAATCCTTTATAAAATGTCATATGTAAAATAGTGAGCAATTTTGTATGTATTAAAAGGTGAGAAAGTTATTACTTTAGCTTTCACCAAGAGGACTTAAAGAAAGTTTATCAAAAAGGATTATAGAAGGAACAGATTTATAGCAACTGTCTGATATATGACCAGAATCCTTATGTTCAACTAAAACAGACTTGCCCTGGGCTTTCTAGAGCATAATGCCCTTAGCAAGTAGCTTTCAACATCTTTTTCAGGAAGCAATATTTTTCTTCAGTAAAGGGGTCACTGTACTGTTTTTCTTTTTCCTTCTCCTGTCTTATCTTTTGAGTTCAGGAAGTACTTTAAATTTACAGGCAGCTTTGAAGACATGAAGCAAGTTCAGCCCCAGAAGTATTTCCTGTTATGGCATTAATCTAATTCCATGAAAGTAGAACTGATTTTTCATCTGTAAAGTAGATAAAGTGCCTGGAGCAGCCGACCATTATTCTGGGTTATCATGATAAAGAGGCTTAGTTTTGACACGAAAGAGTTTATCAGCCTAACCAGTGGAAGATTTCATCCTTTTTGTTGAAAGATATATTAATGGATTATAATCTGTCCTGGCTTCCAAAGGAAAGTTTGCCTTTATATGGAAAATGTTTACTTAAATCAGCAAATATGTCTTCATGTTTATAAAATTTATAATGTGCAATAAATCAAACAAACATACTAGGGATATCACATAAAATTAAATCTCTAATGTTAAACCATTTTATGTTCATTTTAATGTTTAAATTATTGTTCCAATTTGAAATAATCACAAATTTTCCTTAGCAACTTGATTTAATTTCAGTGTATAGATGTTAATAATTTCCTATAAACATATATATTTGATATTAGCAGCCCATATAATTTCTGCTAACTTATAATGTAGAAATATTAATAGTTTTCTTGTAATATTTTTTAAAGTCAATGATTAAAGTTGGTTATTTGTTTTTATTGATTTATTTTGAATATGTAATACATACAAATAATATATAATTCAAGATATATAAGTTCACAAGTTTATCTTTTTCCTGTCCCTATTTCCTAGTTTCTCACCAAGCTAAGGGATTTAGATAATCCTAATGGCTTCGTAGTGGTTAAAGAATTTTTTTAATTTGAAAATTGATTCCACATTGGACATATTTACAATGTTTCTTTGAATAATAACAGCTTACTTCCATATGTGCTTACTACATGCTAGTACATTGCATATTTAGTCCTCTCATTAGTCCTCCGAGTTAAATTCTGTTATCCATTTGAAAAATGTAGCAACTGCAATTCCAAGAGGTTAAATAATTGGCTCAAATTGACCTAGTTCCTAAGTGGTAGATTTGGACTGGAACCCAGGTCCTCTACCACCAGAGCCCATGTTCATAGCCCATATAGGTTTATAGAAACCAAACTATTCCCATTCGTCCTCTTATATTTGAGAAGAACAAAAGGCTCTATTGAATGCTTATTTTAAAATTAAGGAATAAGTTATTTAGGCATTAGCATATCCTAATGAGAGAATATCTAGTTATCATTTTGTTTAAAATTAAGTGAATTAACATTAATGTTTGTAAACCAAAATATATTGTTTTATTGTAGGTAATAATATTTTAAAACTTAGATCTGAACATAAAAAATCTCTGACTTAATCAAAAGAACAGGCCAGACATGGTGGTTCACGCCTGTAATCCTAGCACTCTGGGAGGCTGAGGCGGGCAGATCATTTGAGCTCAGGAGTTCGAGACCAGCCTGAGCAAGAGCAAGACCCCATCTCTACTAAAAAAATAGAAAGAAATTAGCTGAACAGCTAAAAATATATAGAAAAAATTAGCCGGGCATGGTGGTGCATGCCTGTAGTCCCACTACTCAAGGCTTGGGGGGGGCGGGGGTGGGCTGAGGCAGTAGGATTGCTTGAGCCTAGGAGTTTGAGGTTGCTGTGAGCTAGGCTGATGCCAGGGCACTCTAGCCCGGGCAACAGAGTGAGACTCTGTCTCAAAAAAAAAACCAAAAGAACACCAAGAACTAAACTTAGGATTAGGAAATATGGAGTTTTATAATGTCC
>CAUYSK010058289.1:0-96867 GCA_963575035.1 Avahi laniger
TGGGACTACAGGCATGTGCCACCATGCCCGGCTAATTTTTGCTATATGTATTTTTAGCTGTCCAATTAATTTCTTTCTATTTTTGGTAGAGACGAGGTCTCGCTCTTGCTCAGGCTGGTCTCGAACTCCTGAGCTCAGAACGATCCGCCCACCTCGGCTTCCCAGAGAGCTAGGATTACAGGCGTGAGGCACCGCGCCCGGCTACCATGATAATTTATATCCAAATGAAACAAAAACATAAATCTGACAGATAAAGCATCTTCCTATATTTTAACTAGACAAAAGCTCTATTGTCCCAAGACTTAAAGTTCATGTTCCTTAACGAGGTAAACAAGCTTATAAAACCAGCAAAAGTTTCTTGGTTCTTAACCTGTGTTTCAGTAAGTGCTATGAATTTTTGATTATTTCTATTTTATTTCATTACTGCTAAATATTTTAATGCAAGTATTAAAATTCTAGGATTGTCACACTTACCTGTACGGCTTATCAGAATTATGGATTCGTCTGTGGTTTCTCACACCAACATATGTGGTACTTGTATAGTCACACACATCACATCTATACTGTTTCTGGACTGAAGACTTATTCCCTAGACAAAGTATTTCAGAGTTTTAGCAGCATGTTTTGATAAGATTTAACTGACAGCATTTACATTCCATTATAAATGAATATTTATACCACACAGTAGTAGTAACATTCCAATCAAGGCTTTCTCACTGTTTAAATTTAACAAGTTTGAAGTGGTTTTACAGGTTCTCTTGCGTCAGTTGATATAAACTGAGTATCATCTCTAACCCATAAAGCTAGATAGTTTGGGTTAGTTTCTGCATAACCTTGTACAAAATTCTAAATTATAATGAACTTGCTTCCTGCTGACTATGTAGCAGCTACATTAACCAGAGACATGCTGTTGATCTGTATCAACAAATAGGTGCTACTCTAATCAATACTGGATATACTGTCTTAAGGAAACAGTGATTCTCCAACAAGCTGTAATTTAATACTATAATCCAATATTACAAAGTGTGGCTATGAAGCATATATGACAAACTCAATATAAAAAGCCTAAAGCTTTCTCACCCTGTGGGTTTTCTTTCTTTACGACTAAATGTCAGCCAACTGCAACAGGGAAGAAAAAGCACCTGCAAATTATTAAGTGCTATATAATGTAGTATAATTCTGTCTAGTAAACTGACAGGATACAGAGACAAAGGTTACGACTAACATGAATATATAGCTCCCAGAAATGCAGGAAACAGAGATCCAATGCAAATAGGCCATGCTACCAAACTCGCTCTGCAACAAGAGGGCTGGGTAATTAAAGTCGGGCTGGGCTTGTGACAATACAAGTTGAATGGTCTGATTGTATCAAGGTGCTTCCTGAAGACATTCAATGCTTTATTTGCTCTCTGTCAGCATACGGTCCACAGGCTACTCACACCTGACTGCTTCACGTTCAGACACAAAGCAAGCTTGGAGGCTCAAGAGTAAGCAGAGCAGGAAGAGCTGTGTCCCTTGGCAGGAAGAAAGCTCAGGTGGAACACTAGTACATAGTGCGCCAAAGAAAAATTAATGGTACAAAAGAAAACCCACACTGAAATTTCAACAAAGAAAATCCTTAAGTTAAATTTAAGCTTTCTAAAATTGAAACTTTCTTTTGCTAATAACTACTGCCAGGCAGAACAAAATGTCCTAATTTCCTGGTATAAATCTACAACATTAATATACACACTAATCATAATTATAATCTAAGTATTGCTCTTAATTGGTAGGTTAAAAACTTGGACTTGATTACAAATGGCACTATTCCAAATACAGTTTTAAAAAAATCCTGAAAAAATGAAGTGTGAAATATTGGATAATGGTTTTGTGTGAGAAATATTACAAATCAATGACAACTAATAAAACTGACAGATGGAAAAACTTAATATAGCACGGATGAGAGCCTGTGCTACTTCACGCAACTGTTTCCAATGGAAAGAATATTGGATTTAAAGTTCAAAAACTTGGGCTTAGTCCTTGCTCTGTCACTTACTACCAGTATGATCACGGGTAAATTATGTTGCCTCTTGGGGTCTCAGTTTTCTCATCTACAAGATGGAAATACTAGAACCTCGCGCTGTGGTTTAGTAAGTCCTGCATTTTTCCTTCACCAAAGTCTGCACATTACCGGCATGTCTGGGTAAGGTCTCTGCTCTGTCACTAAGCTGTACATTCCCTGAGGGCAAGGATGTGCTTGTTTTGTTTATATTGAATCCCCAGGGCTTGGGAAATCACAGGTGTCCAATAAAAAACAATTTAATTGAATTTCATCAAGAAAGACCCTATGAAAGTGCTTTGCCCATGGTTCTGTCAGAGCACCTGTGGGTTGTCCCCATCAGTCCAGTTGTTTTTTTCACGGAGCTGGGTTCCTCAAGGGCAGTGACGCCCTTCATTGTACTTCCAGTACATAGTTCAGTATCCAGCTCAACACAGGCATGCCATGCCTGTTGGCCGAATGAATGTCTGAGGCACAATTATACCCAATCTCTCAGTTGCAAACATGCCCTAAGGTATTTGTGCTATCATAATGGGCAGAAACAGGGACCACAGAGGCACATGTGTGTCTTCTATTTTAATAAATTTACTAAATGGTTAAAGACGTTTTAACAAAACATAAATTATTATTATCTTCTTTGTAAGCTAAAAATTTGTTCTTTGGCCTGACAACCAGATTTCAAAATATTTAATATTGAATTAATAAAGTACCCATCCATGTGTAAGTAGGAAGGAAGACAGTCATCTGAACTGTTGGTGCCGTGACAGAAAAAAGCAAATGGAGCCACGTGGGGTGAAAAAAGGCACTGCAAGCAATTTAAAATCCATACATTTATCCATAAGAAAAAAGTACGATCCACGCACAAAGAAAAGAAGCTGCAAAATGGAATATGGTGAATAGACACTAATACTGTGGAGCTGGAAATGGTTTAACTGTGAGCTGACATCTTAATCTTTTTATTAAAATTGTGAATTTTAATCTGTTAACTCACTGAGACAGTTTTATTTTTGACTTTTGAAGTCAAAAATTTTTGTTAAGCTGGTGCTGGGAAAGCCATATTCCAGCACTGGCATTAACTGCAGGTGGTGCCACTGAGTAGTACGTACTTTATTCCTTCATTAGGGATTTATGGTCCAATCATATCAAATGTTTTAATGTCTCCTTTAAAGGGGATATGGAAACATAATGAATTAAAATAAAAGGAGGCATTTAGGGCTATTTTGTGAAGAGGAAACAAAACTGTTTTAGCTCAGCCATCTATCGCAGAAACAGATGCCATGTCATAAACTCCTTTTGTTTTGGATAGTTTTACAGGGATGACATCTGTTTGACAAGGGAATTTTGGTGCTACAGTGGTGTCAAAATCAGTTCTTTCAGAAACATTCTAGACTCAGTTATGCTTTCTGGGGTATAATTTAATGAAACATTATGGTAAAACATTTCACTCTGTAGTCGTTTCTAACTTTAATTCTTAGCAAATCTAAAAAGGAAAGTCACCCCAATATGTTTTATTTCCCATAAACACTATGTGCTCCACTCGAGACATTTAAAGTATATCAATTTAAGCGAGCCGAAGCAAGGAAGCACAGCTTAGTGCACTTTATACCTAATTTTCCGGATGTGGCATCCGCCTTTTTGTGGAACTCTAATTAAATCTTTTGATTCTAATATTCCTATTACCAGAAACTCGGCCGACTGGTACCTAACTAGTACATAAAAAGATCGTGTGTGTGTGTTTTAAAATAATGCAGATGAAATCTGGCAGTCATACTTGGATAAGAATAAGATCACAGCAGGAAGCCTCAGTTAAAGTTTGAGGTGGGGGCCCACCATCTGCAAAAGCTATATTCTCAGTAGGTCAATTGGGATGGAGAGAGGGAGAGGCGGTTTTCTTTCTCTGTTGCAGCTTCTCCTGCTTGCTGGTAACGGCACCTTCCAAGGCTCTATGCTGTAGCTGGGCTCCTACAGGACAACATAAATTTCAACTGTACTATCTACCTACACAGCTGAAGCTGAGCCCTCACTAACCTAGTGTTTCTTACCTAGGACCTAGTAATAATTTACTTCATTTAGCACTCGGCATTTCCTCAGAAACAAAGATAAGATTTGCTCACATCCATAACGTAAAAATAGGGGAGAACTCATACACTTTAGTCCTGAAAATAACCCACATGACAACTAAGGGCATTTTTACTTCATATGCTAGTCACTGCAGCCTGTATAAAAAAATATTAACACACAGATACCTTCCTGAACACACTTTCCATCGGTTGTATCACTGGCAAGTCCTGACTCGTTAGAAGTTGCTACTGACACGGTATCGGGAGGACTGTGTTGCTCCTTCTCATGATTCCTCAGTTGACTCTAAAAAATGGAGAGAATATATAATTTTCAGTAAATACACATGTCCAATTACTAGGAGGCTGTAGAAATGGTTTATTGCTTTCATGGCCTAGTACCTAGAATATATTACCAGTATTTAAAAATCAAATCTGATTAACTGATATATTTGACAATTTATAGAAACAAATACATTAGATATATCATCATCTCTTCAAAAAGGCAGTTCCTCTTTCTTTTTTTTTTTTTTGAGACAGAGTCTCACTCTTTTTGTCCAGGCTAGAGTGAGTGCCGTGGCGTCAGCCTAGCTCACAGCAACCTCAAACTCCTGGGCTCAAGGGATCCTCCTGCCTCAGCCTCCCGAGTAGCAGGGACTACAGGCATGAGCCACCATAACCGGCTAACTTTTTCTATATATTTTTAGTTGTCCAATTAATTTCTTTCTATTTTTGGTAGAGACAGGGTCTCGCTCTTGCTCAGGCTGGTTTCGAACTCCTGAGCTCAAACAATCCGCCCGCCTCAGCCTCCCAGAGAGCTAGGATTACAGGTGTGAGCCACTGTGTCCGGCCAGTTCCTCTTTCATATTCTCCAAAAAGCAGTCACCGCTGTCGTAGGTGGTGTGTGTGCACGGCACACGCATGCTTACTGACCCGCTCGCTGCAGGCCCACAGGAGAAAAAAGCAGTGTTCAGAATAATGCCGCACTTTCACAAAAGTAAATCCGCATCAGTAATCGCTGGACTCCTAATATTTGTCTTTAAATATCAACTAAATGTGTTAGAGAGACCTAACTGAAACTGTTCCTCCAGTGATCTCCTCCTCCTCTACTTTCACCCCCATGAATCAAGAGTACAGCAGCAAAAGAAGCTCCTGGAAACTTCTGGAACTTGCATTTCAGCTCATTTGGACATGCTACTTGGAATTTCATGAGGGCAATCCAGGCAGCACTGAATCTCAGACTCAAAGGCTTTTTTTATTCCTGGTTACCTTTTTACCACCAGCTGGACCCCAACTCTGGGTAGTCTGAGAGAAGAGGTCTACATCCCAGTTAGCCCTTTGGGATACATTTTTAAAACATTTTCAAAGAGTCACCTGGCCCACAGAAGAAGAAAAATTCTAAACCAAGGATTCAATGAATGCAAGTTTCCTTTACAAAAGAATGATTTCATACAGGCTATAGGTTTTAAGGTCAGCACATGAGATGAAAAACACAGTAAAAATTACCCTTTGAAGTCCTTTAAACTGGCTATAAAAAACAGTATATGTGGCTCTGTTTTCACTGTACTGCCTTTCAATAAGTCCAATAGAGCCCATTTTTCCTTCTGCAATGATACAAATTACCATTGGCTGTGTAGCAGCTGAAACAAATGACTTGCATTTTGGGGCCACGTAAGATGAAAAACACGTATTTTTTACTTGATGATACATGGTTAAATTTGTGTAAGTCAAATGTGCGTATCATGTCAATCCACTATACATTCATTCCCTTGTAACTGAAAATCAACACTTAAAAACACTAATAAACACAGAGGTTGTTCAAGGAGGCAGCAGGCAGGGGGAAGATTTCAGCAGCAGAAATGCTGAAGGCCCAGATTTCAGTCCCAACTTCAACACTAATTAGCTGGGATCCCCGGGGCCAAGTGTCAAACTTATCTGGGACTCAGTTTCCTTATCTATAAAACAAGGTGGTTGGATTAGATCTACAAAGTTCCCGCCTCACTCTACAATTCTAAGGTCCTCTGAAAGATTTCATCAACCAAGGCTTACCTTGTAATGAAAAGATTCTTCACACCGCTTGCACTGGTATATTCTGGTTTTACAGTGGTTGATCATGTGGCTCTCCAAATCTTTGCTGTTGTCAGCTATGTGCTCACAGATGGGACACTGGTAGGGCTGTCTCTGTCGGTGGACTCGCAAATGCTGCTTGATGTAGCCTTTGTTACCGCTCGTGTAGTGACACAGGCGGCAACGGTAGGGTCGCTCAGCGTTAGGGATGTACTCCACCACGTTGCTTCCCGACAAACCGGTATCACTGTTGGGTTGGCACTGGGCATTGTCCTGCAACTCTTTTAAAATATCATCGTCTGAAGCATTTTGATCTGTCCTTTCTCTCAATTTTTCAATTACGGTGAGTAAGGACATGCTGATGCCTGTCTTAACTTGTCCGACTGACAATTCCTGCCTTCCCTCCGGGAGCGCTACCAAGGTAGAGTTACTTTGGTTAAAACTAGTTAATCCATCTGGAGAGTTTTTAAGCGGTGACATCATTTTTGAATATGCTGCCAAGGTACTATCTACTTGCCTTTGTCCAGTATCTGGGTCTAAAAGGTTTATATCCCCATAGTGCCCGAGGTTGGCTCTTGTAAGTTCTGCAGCTCTTATAGGCATTGTGACGAGGGCTTCTGCGGCTAGCGAGTGCAGTCTAAGAGACTCTGAATTTGTCCTTCTTCGGCCTGGCGGGGCATTCTCATCAGGGGCCAGGCCTTTATTTATCAACTCGTCTTTCTTCTCTGCATTGCTCCAGCCTATGATCAACCCTCCAATATCAACGGTACATTTATTGGCGTGATAAACGTCATCCGTTCCTTCACACCCCATCTGGGCTTCTGCCTGGCTCAGGTTTTTCCCCTCTTCAATTTCGGCATTCATGAGGAAATGTTTCTGTGACAGAGTTTCTTCGGCACCTGGCAATCGCTCCACTATCACATTAACGTGACCTTTTTTATTTGGGCTACTGCTAATGATTTTCTGTGCTGATGACAGCAGGCTATCAGCAATCAGATTCTCCTCTGCATCCGAAATCACCTCGAGCATTTCTTCCTCACTAGCGTCAAGGGTGACCGACTGACTTAGGTGTACTTCCCTTTCTGCACTCTGTTCTAAAGAAGATGACGACGGTAACTGTTCTGAACTGCAAATCTGCACTTGTACCGATGGCCCATTGTGGATACTCAGTTCACTGTCTCCAATGGCAATGACGACTGCATCGACCCCACCAGGTGTGGCAGCCACTGAAGAATCCAGCAAGCCCAGGGGCTCATTTTCATTTTCAAAGATTGGATAGGAGCAATCAACTTCCCCAGCATGTTTCCAAGCATGTGTTTTCAACATCCTCTGCTGGCCACAAGTATAACTACAAAACAAGCATCGATACATGCCATATTGTTCATACGCATACCATTTCCTCCTACCCATTTCTGCCACGGACGAAGTTTGGATAGTATGAGTTTGCGGATTGTCCGCATTTACCGGGACATCGGGAATAGGTTCATTATTTCTTTCTACTGTTCTCTGACGTAAAGAGTTGGAAGGGCTTACGCACTGCTGAGCTTTGGACTGAGTGAGACTGCTGGCATCATTTTCATGGTCATTTACCACATGAGCTTCAAGTTCCTCTTGGCTTTTAGATGTGATATGGCACTCTGAGCACATCAATATCACTTCATTCTGCTGACCATGCTGCTTAATATGATCTTTTAACACAGGAAAAGATGATGACAGAAACTTACAAAGGCTGCACTGGTAAGACATAGCCTTCCCGTCATTCTGGGCAGGAGAGTCAGCGGTAAGATTTGTTTGTGACATCTCAGCCCTTCTAATAGCAGCAGCAGGTGACTGGGTTACTTTAGCTGGAATCTCACAGAGTTCTTGGGTTTCAAGAGAGCATGTTGTGGAACTTGACCGTGTGCGTTTTTTCCCAATTAAAAGACATTTTTGTGACTTTTCGTGTTCCACTATCTTGCTTAACTTCTGGATAACATGAATTAATGGATCTGTTTTAGCTTTTCTTTGTTCATCGATTTCCAGTGAAGGACTGATGATACTTTCAGCAGTCAATATAGCTTCTTGCTCTCCAATATCTGGCACCAACATGGCAACACTGCTGCTTTCTTCCATATCTAAAAAGGGTAACACACAACAGAAAAGATACAGGTTACAGGATAATTGCAAGCATGTGAACTATATGCAAATTTTAAGCTAATTTTAGTCTTTTTTAAGATGGGAGCTCTGTATCAATGTACCTGGCTATTCCCAGTATAGACAAATTGTTCAGAATTTCCTTTGGAATGCAATCTCCTGTAAAGACTGATGATGAAGATCTTTCCATCCTTTCCTTGTTTCTTTGGAAATGACTTTAACCACATTTATCTCAATTTTTCTTCACTTTCTTTGCCCTTGACATCCAGAGGAACCCAATCAGTATACCCTTTTGCACGATGCCAAGGAAAAAGACTCTTATTCCCTGATTAAAGGAATATTGCCATTCTCATGGAATGGGGAACCATCTCAAGTTACTGAGAAACAACATTCTATAAAGTCGATGATTGATACAATTTTTTTTTTAATTTTTATTTATTTTTTTTAGAGACGTGCTCTGGCTCAGGCTGGTTTCCAACTCCTGAGCTCAAGCGATCCTCATGCCTTGGACTCCCAAAGTGCTACTATTACAGGCGTGAACCACTGTGCCAGGCCCAATTGATACAATTCTTGAGAAACTATTCTTACACCAAATAACTGTAGTTTTATTACTAAAATCATAAATTTCTGTTTTTTTCCTCTCCAAATTGTGAAACCATAGTCATGTAACCTATTGTAAAGGGCATAGTGAATTTTGAGAAGTACTATGCAAATGAAACTAAATAAAAGCAATGATCTAGTTCCTACTTTTACTTCCTTTGATTTATCTTCCTGAAGATAAACCACAAAGTATGCTGTGGTTTTTTTAGAGAGGTCACATTAGTGGTCAACTATTACTCATACCCATATATATGTATTTTTTTTTTTTTTCCTGAAAGGGAAAAGGGCATCAGAGAAGGAAAAAGTTTACATCCCAGTTGTATTTCAGGTCCAGATATGAACAGAGTCCTTAGAAAAGGTTATTTGTAGGTTCTAATAATGCACTATGGCCAAGGAAGTCACTAAACATAAAATACTCATAAATCTTTCTGCCTAAGTCTTGAATACTCTTTATATTTCCTGGCAGTACTTTCATTTCAAACATTCCCTTTGGCTTAAAGTGAGATTAATTTGTTGACTTGGATCACATTTTTAAGTTTAGGCCTTTTTCCAGCAACAAGTTTTGTTTTTCCACATTTTAGGTGCATTCTGGAATCTTACTCACAACATTCAATAAATGCCAGCAAAATTTTTAGTGGCACTAGCTATAGACCAAAGACCATACTATTCTTAAACTTCAGTCACAGGCTCCGAATTCCTATTTTAGGTGGTGAATCATGGCTTCTCTTCTTCACATGGCTGAATCAACATACAAGGGCCACTGGGCACATTCCAGGATTATACCTACACTATCCCCCTCCCCCGGTGCTCTGACCAGCTTCAGTGCCAGGACGCCCACATCAATTTTGGGCAGCAGCTACAGCTTTTTCTCTCCTATTTTCTACTTCTCTGGCACACCAGCTTTCTAGATTTAGGTCCATATCAGGCAAAAGTACAAACATTTTACTCTTGGCTTCTTTGGTACTTCTTCTTCCCTCCTCCCTAATACTCTGACCCATGGGATCAGACTTTTTGTCTTTTTCACTGACTGCCCTCATGGCAGGAACTGCGTTCCACAGACATTACAACAATGACAGCTATTCTAGCTCCCAAAGGCCAGTGGTCCTTCAGCCACTCTTTCCCCTGAACAACCTCTCAAAAGACTAGTGTTTCATCTTTCTTTCTCAGGCAGAAAGAACAAGTCTTTTTAGATCACTACCTTCAAACTTAAGTGCCTGAAGAGGAGACCAATAGGGGAACAATTTGTTTCTTTAGAAAAACCCTCCTGTGACTTTCTAAGTCACTTTACTGCCTTAGAATTCCACATTTTTAGGCCAAGGGGAGCTGTGGCTCTTCATGTGACTACTGATTTCTTTTCAGGGTGATTAATTTAAGGCTTTATTTCTTTCAGTTCAATTCTTAAACGCAAATTAGTTAAATGATAAGTTTAATAATAGGAATCCCCAAACATTCAATTTTCTGGACAAGATATGGCTCTCTACTATAGATCTAAGGTCTTCTTCCCCATGAAATGTAACATCCATGTAGGCTGACAATAATCTAGAGGCTAACAAGTGAATGTTTGTTCAACAGACTTTGCACACCCACAGGGTTACAAAGGTGACTCATGTTATTTCTCTTCTACTTAATGACATAACAGAAGTGACAAAGAGCAGTGCAAATTGCTCCCCGTGGACATTTCAGTGTGTACCTTAAAATGAAAGTGAAATGAAGAGGAGGAAGAGTTCATCTTATCTCAAGGAAAAGACTAATACAAAAGAATCTGACAAAACATTCAGATTTTTAAAGCTGTGTCTGCTCAGGCATTAAGAGCTAATGGAAATTTGCAGCAGATGCTCCAATTTTCCCTGAACATTTATGTAAGTATCTCATTTTAGAGGCTGCATACATTTGGGGATAAGTACAGTAATGGCAGCTATAAAACAGATATGACAACATAAAATACATCAAGAAACACCTGAAAAACCAGTTTGGGTCCACATGCAAAATCAATGCACAAGTTAAATCTCATAAAAACAAAAGTATCCGTTAAAAAACGGTTAGATAAACAGCTCATAATAAAGGATACACAGGGGAAGTTACCTTAAGGCTAACTCCTCAAATTGTCACAAAAATTTTACTTACACCACAAATGCAGAGAGATATATATTTATATACACACGTATATATACAAAGGATATGCATATATATGAGATTGCATGTCAAATGAAGTAATATTTATTTGAATAAATAAAGGAGATGAAAATAATACAAATATAATCCCAGTGGCTCAATAATGACTTTGACATGGATTATGATAATCTGCATACTACCCTCGGCCTCCTAGAGATCAGTGTAAACACAGCTTTAAAAATTACCACGGTGGTAGTGTGTGGGTAAGGTGGAGGCGGTAGGTATAAAGTAAGAATGACAGGTTCTATAACTGAAGTTGAGTGATGTACACCTATGAGTCCATTATACTATTCTTACTACTTATGTAAATGTTTAAAAAATTTCATACTAAGAAGTTAGAAAAAAATTGTTATGTGCAAGGTATCAAGAAGAATGGAAAAATTTTAAATTCATAGTACTCATAGCTTAAAACTGAGCCAAGTGGCTAAGGCAAACATATTTAGAAGTTAAAAAGAATTAAGTAACAGCTTCTAAACAATGCAACAGTACACAACGTAAAACAGAAGGCAACAGTCAATGACAAAGTCCTAACAGAGACTGAAGAGTTCTGGCTAGGAAAAGGTAAGTAAATTAAGGCTTCTTAAAGAGGTAAGATGTACACTGGATCCCAAAGGATGGGCAGTGTGCCAGATGTCACCCATTTGCCCTCTGGACTCACTGAATCCCCCCTCTTTACTCCATTCTCTATCTCAGGAGAGATTACATCATTAGGCTCCCCTGCTCTCTGGTTTCTGGCTGAGGTCAGCCAATGGAGAGCCATGACAGATCAGAGGGAGGCAGAATGAGATCAGAATACTCATCCTGGTTCACTACCTCTAGGTCACCTTGGGCTGGCTGTGTTCCTCAAAAGAAGGCCACTTTTCTCCAGGTAGGCTGCTCTACAAGACTCTTCTGATTATGGTACCTGTTCCTCCTTCTGGTGCTGCTGGCTCCAGGTAACTGTATTATTCCTGAGGTTTGACTATGTAAGTTCAACACCTTTATTATTAGTATTTCTGTAAATATACTCTACTTGAATTATCCTATTTGAGTGTGCCATTTGCTTCTTTAGAATACTGTGGATACGAGTTGACACAAGGGTAAGACTGACAACGAAGGCAGCCGTAACATTACTGTATTTTTGGAAGTGAGAATAAGCATGTTATCTAGGGGTTAGTGAAGAGATCAACATGGCTGAACAGGAAGGTTCACTAGGAGAGAAGACTAGAGGCATTAGCAAAACAGATTTCTTGTTTGGAATCTTCAGATATAACATTAGAAAATACATTAAATAAATAAACAAACAAAAGTTGTATCCCAAACTAGAAAAATTCTATAACTTTTTCCACCAAGTCTCTTAAATCTTTCCTTGACAACAGTATCTACAGGCAAAAGCCTATAATTAATGTCTTTTCCAAGAAAAGTTAAAAGCCAAAGTATCCTGGTTGTCTTTATTTCTTATAATTTGCTGTTTGGTTTATTTGTGTATCTAATTAGTTCTTTTTAGTTATAGCAGCATGGTTATCAAGTTGAACAATTCGTGTGGATCCAGAGAGAAGGCTGTAATTTTCTGTGTATATGTGAAGGCAGTACAATATAATACAAAAGAACCTTCTCTTTCAGAATAAGAATTTGTTCTTTTCCAACTAGAAAAAAAAATTGTACTACAAAAGTAATGGCCAATTAATTCCCCATTCTTCCTGATTATAATTCTAAAATAAAAACATTAGTCCAGCTCAGTGGCTCACACCTGGAATCCCAGCATTTTAGGAGCCCTAGGTGGGAGGATTGCTTGAGGCTAGGATTTGAAGACCAGCCTGGGCAACATGCTGAAATCTTGTCTATACAAAAAATTAGGAAAAAAAATTAGCCAGGCATGGTGGTGCAGGTCTACGGTCCCAGCTACTCCAGAGGCTGAGGTAGGAAGATGGCTCGAGCCCAGGAGTTCAAGGCTGCAGTGAGCTATAATCACATCACTGCACTCCAGCCTGGGCAACAGAGCAAGACCATGTCTCTAAATAAATGCAAACAACAACAAAAAACTCCATTTATTTTGCTCCAGCAAAAAGAACGTAGGGGACATAAGCTTATGGGTCGTTCCCCTAAGTGTCCTCAGTCAGCTGTGTGACCTTAGGCAAGTCACTGTGTCTGGGGGTTTTAGATTCCTCAGATGTAATATGAGAGGGTAGACATGGATGAACTTTTAGGTCCTCAAATTATAAACTGTCTATAAAAGGATATCTGGAAACTGTTTACACATTATTTATAGATTTACCTTACTAAGGCCAGCTATAATTTATTTGACTTAAAATCTCCTTAACTCAATGTAATTATTAATTGTCACTAAGAAAAAACTAAGTATAAATATCATAAGTGTACGAATCTCATAGTCTAGAGTTTCTTAGCTGGCACCTAGCCTGAGAGAACATTCTAGTTTGGCAGCTGCAATTAAGACATAAGGTCTAACTAACATAAACCAATATTCAGATTTACTATCATTTATTGAGCACTTACAATGTGCCAAGCACAGTGCTGGAGACTACAAAAAATGTATAAGGAAATCCTTGCCCTTGAGGTGCAAGTCCAGGGTATAATGCCTATGTAGATTCTGTTTAATACTCATGTAATTCCTGGTAATACTAATCTTTTTTTTTTTGGGGGGGGGCAGATGAGGACAGAGGCTCACAGATTTAAGCAGTAAGTGGTTTAAGAACTGAAATCCAGGCCTGTCTGATTCTAAAACCATGATTTCTCAAATATACCACTCTTCGTCCTAATTCTTAGTGAGAACAAAATGTATAAACTATGGATAATGAAAAGATTAACAGCCCCCTTATATCTAGGTTGTATCAAACATGTTAGTGTATTTGATCTTCTTAACTCTTTGGGACAGGCTAGGTGGATGTTACACAATTTCATAAATAACGAAACAGCACAGTTTAAGTGACTTACCCAAAGTTACATGGCTGTTAAGTGGCAGAGCCAGTGTCTTTCATATCAATTCCTGAAATTAATACAATCCTTTGGATCAATCTTCAAAATCCAGCTGTGGCCAAGAACGAAAGTATATAGTATCAAACATTTCTCTTTCTTGATTAAACAAAGTAATGATGTTTTGGCAGTGAAAAATTTCCCAATATTCCACGTCAAAAAGAAATTCAGAGGAATGTTCATGCAAGGTAATTACATGATGCAAATTCACATAATTTACCTAACAAGTATATTTGAGGATTTTGCAGAAGTTAGGGAAAAAAAAGAAAAAGGGAAAAAAAAAAGCTCTGGAAACTTCTCACAATAATTGCATATTTTATGTTTTACCTCAGAATGTAAGTAATTGACTGAAAACACTATTGGGTTTTGGACATCACTTTCTAATGAGTATAGAACAATAAACTGCAATATTGCTATTTTAAACTTAACCAAAAATACAATCTGAAGAGTGATTCTGCAAATTTTACAAACAGTGGGCAAAACAGCAGCATAAAAAGATATGACACAGTGGCGTGACCTATATATCTTCTAATGCAGATTCCTACCCTGGCCCTCTATTTCTTTGTTACAGTTTCTTATACTAGCCAAAATGAATCTAAAAGATAAGAGAATGCTCATTCCTTTCACCTAGAATGCAACTATCTTATCGATTACGGTTAAATAAAATAGTTCACTATCAGGGCAGAAGGCACATCTTTCGGCCTCCCCTGAAGTTAATTTTGAAGGAGTTGGTGAGGTAAAGGAATGAAGGGCCAGGCTTTCTTTTAATCAATAACGCAACCCTTACACTGAGCCAGAGCGGAGTACTGAAGTACAAGCTCAAGGAGGTGATAAATCCAGTGATTGTCTGAGAGGAGCGATGCAGACTGATAGCAAATTACAGCCCAGACCGCCTTCGGGTTGGGAAGGTGGCCTCCGCCTTGCTCATCATCCTGGCTTTTCCCACAAACCATTCATTCCGGATGCCCCCAGGTCTTAAGAGGTGGGAGCTTTTCCCAGTGGTGTCAGAGATCTCTGGAGAGATCGTTCCACTGAGGAGGTTGGTAGTAAGTGCAGAAGGCCAAGACTGCTTTTCCGTACTAGCTCTTTCCACACTACGCAGTGGCTAAAAGACTGGGACGACTGGGGGTGGGGAGTTGACAAGAGTAATCAAGAAATGCGGCGAGAACCATGCTGGCCAGCCTAAGCGATTTCATATCTGCAGGAAGGACGGAAGCAACGCCTCGGGCGGACCTGCCCGCGGACCAGGCAGTTGACAGTAAGCGGGCAGCGGCTGGTTCCCACCCACCCAGCTGCAGGGCAAGCCCGAGGTCTCCGCAGGCCTTGCCGTGGGCTGCACAGAGGACAGAACAGGGACACGGAACTTGGGGTATGTGGCGAGCACTAGGCAGGTTTCGACAGGCTGAGGAGGAAGCGGGCGCCGGTAGAGGCCTGAGGGGAGGATGCACATGGCCGGCGGCAACCCTAACAGCTGACTGAGGGGCGGCCCCGGGACGCGGTACCTGCGGTCGGGCGGCGGCTGCTGCTTCCGCGAGCCTCCTTTGGCCGGCCAGGACCCGGCCGTGCCCTCGCCCTCGTCCTCGCCCCACTCCCTCCCGGCTCTTTTCCCTCTTTTCCCCCGCTTTCCCCCTCCTCACCCGGAGCTCCAAAATGGCGGCGCTGGGGACGGATCACGTGAGCCGCAGGTCGGTCAGGTGACTCGTATGGCGGGCAGCGGGGGCGGGGCGATGCCCAGGCCCCGCCCACGGGCATCCCTGTCAGCCGAGGCCGGGCGGGCGCGAAGAAGGTTCCGGGCGGGTTCGCCACCGTGCCGGCTCCCAGGTGGGGTTCGGGCCCGTGTGGCCTGACTCTAATGACCTCTGCGCTGTCCTGTCAGCGGTCGTCTAGGTCTGGAGGTCAGAGTGCGTTCACGTCTCCCGAGTCTGTGGGCGGCTTCGTCACCCCACGCACCCCACATAGTTGGCTTTGAACAGCGGGCACTGACGTCTTTTAAGCCACGTTTTCCAGCTTCTTTCTTTTTGGTCGGGCTGTACTTTTTGAGGTGTTCCTGGCTAAAATGTAGAGGCCGTAGCTGGGTCGTGGCTTTACTTTAGCTGTGCCTACTGAGGGGCGGAGATGGCCCCGCAAATGTGTTTACGTGAGAGGTTTTCGGGGTCTGCAGGGCCGGACTTGGTAGCTTGACCCGATAACACAACGTCGGTCCCCTGAGGGCACGGTGGTGGTTGTCATTTGGGTCCGCCTCATGGCACACGCACAGGGTGTAAGTCCCCCGCTAATGCAGCGAGGTAGGGAGTGAGCGAAGCCTTCTGCCCAACTTCTCCGAGAATCCTGTTTTGCCATATTCAGAACTTCACGGCGTGGGTCGTGATCCGTGGGTGGGCCACGGGCAGGAGGAAGCGGGTGAACCCGAAGACCGGTCGGAGCGATGGACTGGGCTTGTTTGGCGAGTACCCCTCGGGGACTCACAGGTACAGGAGAGGCCTTTAGGGCAGGCCGGGCTGGCGTTTGTCCCGGGAGGAAGAGCCAACAAAATGCAGAGCCACAGTTCCGACCGGCTGGTAACTCCCTTTATGGTATCGCAGGGTGCAAATTCATCTGAACTTGGGGCTTGGGAAACCCCCAGAGGTAGAGTCCTTTGCCAGTTGGATAAAAGATAGCTAAGAAGAAATCAAAATATTGAGTAATTTTTTTTTTTTTAAAGTAGGAGATTCTGCAGTAGACTGGCGTGGAAAGGTAAAAGGAAAAACATCAAGGAAAACCAGAAATACAAAAGGGTGAAAGTAAGAACGAACGGCTAGTATTAGAAAATCTTTCCTTTCCTTTCCTTGGGCTGCTGGCACAAACGATCCTGGTTTAGAATTGTCTGAACAGAGGCTTCTCTTTAGTAATGTCTTAACTAATATCCATGAATCTGAAAGTAGACAGAAAAGAAGTCAGACAATTATTTGATCTAGGGAAAGTGCAAGAACAAAATAGAGAAAATGTAATCTAGGGAAAATGAAAGACTGCTAAAGCAAATGAAAAAAAGTGTATCTTTGTCCCCGTTTCCTGTGGTAGTGATCACTGGTATTCACCAGCTTTTCCAACACAAGGTTAGCTAGGACTTCCCGTTCCTCCTGTGGCTTGGGGGTGTGACTGGGGTTGGCTAACAAACGGTGTGTGGAAGTGAGGGCATCCTCTCCGTATTTGAGCTTTTCATTGCCGGTGCAATTCCTGCAGCGTACTCTTTTCCCTCCGGCTTGGTGACTGGCAGTGTTTCAAGTGGTGGCCACCCTGTCAGCCAGCGTCTTAGAGGGACAGTGATGAGCTGAGCCCTGAACTGACCCATGGTTGGTATGTAGGGTGAGCAGGTCACTGAGGTTTTTCGAGCTATTCGTTAACTGCCACATGACATAGTCATTGCTGATGCTCCTCCCTATGCTAAAGTAACTGGAAGAGCCAGAGCCAATGGGAAGAACTCTCTGCAGGCAGAAAGAAACGCTAATAAAAGAATTAGGACCTTCATTACTGAAGACTGAGAAGGTATAAGATGCAGAATCCAAGAGAAAAAAACCTAGACAACTTCAGAAAGCCTGTGACACAAAACCTCAGTGTTTCTCTTTCCTATAAAAGAGCTCTCTAGAAAATTTACAAAGAATATTTTTGAGTCAGGAATGCAAAGACTTTGAGATGTAGTTACATTGAACTTCTAGACATTTCACCTAAACTCTTCTCTGCACCTTCCGCGGAATGTTATTTATCATGATTTAATTAGCCGATCATAGTAAGATTTAGTGTTATAGATAGGAAACTTGCTTACTCAGTTACCTAGCGCCTATTCAGTAGAATCTGATTCTGTTTCCAGACGAGAGATGACCCGGTAACTGAATCCCTATCTCCGCACACCTCATTACTCTACTTTGGGGTCATTAATTAGTCGATGAGGTTAAAGGTTTCGCTTCTACAAGTATCATGGGTCTGTATCTCTAAAGTGGCCTGGTCTGATAACACACAGTGTTTTATAACTCAAACCAGAGCACTGCTTGAATTTTGGGGACACTCAGGACAGTGCAGTAAGTTTCCAAGGTGATGACTGGTTATAAACCGAATGAGACATCAAACCACTTGAAACTTGAGGAAGACCTACTTGTTTGCAGCCATGATACTTATGAAGGACACCTTGTCTTTGATGTAATAAGATTGGATTAGATTTCTTTTGAAGGGATTAATCATGTAAGTCTTTGGCACAGCACAGAAAATTGGACAAGACATGTGACCTGTATTTCTTTTAGCTGTAATTTTTATCATGACCTTTAGAAAGCATACTTCCTCAAAAAAGGAAAGATTGTGGAAGGAAGAGAGGAGGCAGGAGGGCTAGCAGGGAAAAGGGTGTGATGATGTGAGCTGAGAAGATAAACTCAAAAATTATTCCTGACTTTGCTGTTTAGCTCCGGTGGGACTGTGAGCAGGTGGGCTCTATCTCTCCGATGTTTTAACCCAGCTTGTAAAACAAGTTCAATTTATCCCTTTTTTTTTGAGCTTCAGATGTCTGGTATATGGAAGCACAGAGTTTAATTATAGGAGTCCTCTGGGTTCAAAATGGGACTTCATCATTAAGAATAATGGCAAGGCTTGATTTTATTAATGAATGAAAAGATTTCTTGATGTAAGTCAGAAGGAATGCAAGATTAAAAGACATGATATATTATTATATATACAGCTGTCAGTAATAAATTAGCATTAGCTCTAGGTTCCTTACATTTTGCATTCTGAATATATACCTAGAAATACTTCATAATTATAGTTCAGGTCTCAAGAATCATAATAAATTCTCCATCTGTCACTCATTCTCTGCTAAAAGCCACAGACCTACATTATTTCAGCAGCACATCGACATCTAAAATCCCGGGTGCTGTGAGGCTACATATTAATTTATTTCTTATTGAGGGCCCAACTGAACCAGAAGGATACACAACAACCAACTGTGACTAGGAAGAAGAAGAGAAACAGCAGAGGATGTGATTGTGAGAGTTGGGCTTTGCTTGGCTAACAGGTCCTGCTGAACTTGCAGCGCAGCAGGCTGTTTTGGGTGTGAGATGCTAACTGGTTTAGAAGAGGCCCACTGAGGAGCTCAGTCACAGCAAGTATAGCAGCCCGGCAATCAAGGTTGTGATGGAATTCTGTCTGGAGTTCTCCTAGCCCTGGGACTCTGTCTTGTAAGTAGGACCCGGGTGTACGGACAAGAATCAATGGTGGTGACATCTAGTGGCCTACCTGGAACGTGCAGTCACGCCACGGAGCACTCCAGCGTAAAGTGGGACATTCGCCTTGCCCAGCTAACCCAGGCCTGACCCCAGGCCCCTGAATCAGTCTAAGAGTTTGGTTTCTGGCAGAGATTCCCTGAATTCATGCAGATTTATGGTTGGGATCCAGGAAACGCACCAGCAGGCTGGGAGTGGAGGTGGAGGGGGGCTGCTTTGGAGGCCGACAGGAGGCTCCTTTCAGTCTAGTCTGCATATGCCACAGACTTGTGCTGCAGCAGAGCGTGGCTCGGCGGAGCTACGTGGTGGAGCAGGGAGCTCGCCTCCGCCAGACTGTCTCTCTGCTTCAACGCAGACTGGTTATTGGAACGCTCAAGCAATTTTCAGTCGTCTTTGTCAATAAAGTCAGTCTCTTCTCTGCAAGGGGAATGAAAATGAGATTTTGAGGCCTCCTAAGGGCTCTTTCCTTTTGCCACTTTATCTGCCCAGAAGCCAGGTAGTAGCTCAGCTGAGTTGAATGGTAGCTATTTGCTATGCCCAAAACCCTGTTGACAGGTAATACCACCTGATTCCGAACAAGACAATGTGATTGTAAAACGATACTGTTAAATTCTTCCTAGAGAAGCAGTTTCCCTAAAGCAGTGGCCTTTATTGATGAGTGAGGCAGAGGAAGAAAATGAGAAGAAGAAGGAGAAGAAGATGAAGAAAGACACTAAAAGGAAAAGTAACTGCTAATCAAACCAAGAGAGCCCAGCTAAGGGGTAATCCTGCGACTTAAAAATATGTCATTTGTTATTTTGACAGCTCCTCCTGAGGTGATAGACTAGGAGGAGCCGCTGGCATCATCATCAGCTGGCTGGGAGTTCTACTTCTTGCTTCTTTCAGACATCAGTAAATGGATAACCGTAGATAGTAAGTAGTCTACTGTCTAAGGTTCCCAGCCTGAGCTCCTTATATACTACAGAAGACTGAACATAGGGAACATGGTACAATATTTGACCTTTTGGGATGTTTCGTTCACCAAGAAGAGGACATGAGTGAGAAAAGCAAGGGAAAATGCGTATAGTACCCAGAGAAAGTACACACAGCAATTTTCCTCTCCTGTTTAGTCTCATCATAAGCTCCACAAAGCCACAAGGCAGGAGGGCCCAGCTGAATTTCTTGTGAGCTGGAAGTGGCACATCCAGGATCAGGCGTGAGCAGGTCCGTGGTGGTGGCCAGGCTCGCATGTCACCTGCCCGTCTTGCACCAGGCCTTCTTTAACGCACAGCTCTGGGCCACATGCAGGGAGATCCCTGTGGCCAGCTAACGGGAGGGAAAAGCCTGAGCAAACTAGTTTAAGAACGGTTGCCTTGGATGTGGGAGAAAATGCACCAACACGAATGGAGGTGTGAATCAAAGTGGACACAGGGCATCTGTCTGGATAGTGGAGACCTCTCTGCCTGGCTTGGAAGCTTGGAATGGGGAGCAGGAAGAGCTACGGCCAGAAAGTCACACTGAGGCTGGGGCTGGACTGTGCAGAGACAGGCAGCAAGCACGTGTTGAGGGCCTTCCTGTGGGAGGCCTGTGTTAGGGGCTCTACTTGCGCTGCTTCCCACACTTTTGAGGACTTAGCTCTATCGCCTTGATAGATGATCACGTATGATAGCCACCTCAATGTCTGTCTATTCTGGTGGGGAATGAGGTCCAAGAGCCCAGGGAGCTGGTCAGTTTTGTTAACTGATGTTTCCCCTAGCCTAGATCAGGGCCTAGAATGTAGCTAGAGTCAGTAAATACTCAGTGATTGAATGAAAAAATGATTTTATTTAGCAGACATGCTCCTAGTTCATTGGAGGTGCTACTCAAAAGCAGTCTTTTGGACAGATGGGGCTTCAGATTGGGAGCCGGGGGCTTGGGAGAGAGAATAAAGGTAGCATTCAGTTAGGGACATGGGAGTCGGTCTCACAGAGGCCCTAAGGGTCTGGACTCCATTGGACTGGGTTTCACCCTGTGCTTCAGAACCTATAAGCACTCACTAGCTGTCTAACCTAGGGCAAGCTACTTGACCTCTCTATGCTTCAGTTACTTCATCTGTAAAATGGGGCTAGTGATACCTATTTTATAAGGGCTATTGAAAAGTTTAAAGGATGTAATGTATATGGGGCACTGATGTGCCTCTCATGGAAACAATAATAAACAATAATTATTATTGCAAAGATTCAGACAAGAATGACATGAACTGGAAGGAAGGGATGGAGCTGAGGGACGCTGGGAACAAAGAATATGTAGCATTCGATGGCTAATTGGAAATAGGGTGTGAAGTTGGGGGCTGTGAGCACCTCTGCTCTCTGGGTGCCCTGGGTGGGAAGCTGCTGTTCGCAAGGCGCAGATGGCTCTGGGCTCCAGACACCAAAGACAGAGGCCAGCACGGAAGTCAGACGACACGCGGGAAAGGAGGAGAGGGGCAGAATCATCCAGCTACTCTATAATCAGCTTATGTCGTGGAATTTGATGTGAGCACGTTAGTAATGTCACATATGACTACGTGGGTTTTCAGCCTATTTTTCCTAAATGTGGATTTCGTTGGCAACTGAATGCGTACTAACACCCTAAGATTTAGTTACATTTTGGTTAAGAAGTCCAGAAGACTTTGGACTTGGCTTTGAAAAATTGAAAGTGAATTGAATTTGCATTATTTAAGTGGCTTATTCAGATTAACACTGCTATCTCTTGAGATTTAAAAATTCAAAGACTTGAGATTTGATATTTCAGCAGCAACAATGACATCTAGGGGTTGGTTTCTACAGGTTTAATCTTAGATATGTATCCTCCACATTTTGAAAAATAGGAGTGCTAACATGTTGATGCCATCCAAAATGTCTGCGTGGACTGTGTGAACTTGGTTGGTGGCCAGGGCAGCACTGATAGATCAAAGAAAAGAAAAAGCTGGAAGGGGCTTCTGCTGTCATCTAAGAAAATTACTTTCCTGCTATTAATAAAACTGCAACACCTCTCAGTTTGCTTAATGTACCAGCGGTGTGGCATCCTTCTCAGCTCCCCTGTTTGATCCTAGTCTACTCTTCCCATGGATGACAAAGTCACTTTCCCTGCACGGAGAGGGCTTGGGGCCTCAGCCTCTACCTCCTTTGGTTTTTCCCATTCTTTGAGGACCCAATGGAGCAAGTCTTTGGTGGTTCACCTCATCTCTCCCCTATAGTTTTATTAGATTCTTTAAATGGAGACTAGATCAATCTCTTGATTTTATGGCTTTGACCATCAGACTCAAGAGGCAGCCTTTGGTCTGTTGTTAGTAAGTCAGTCAACTAACAGTATTGATGGAGCACGTTCTGGGTATAGTTTGTATGTGTGTGTGTGTGTGTGTCCATGTCCCACTGGGGTTTAGATAGGAATGAGGGTAAACTGAAAGGCAATACACATGGATTTAGCCCATGAAAAACATACAGCTTATTTAGAGGACACCAAACACACACGTTAAAAGAAAATAAACTATATGTGAAAACATCTATGAACATAATGGAAAAATGCTCAAATATTCAGATGGTAAACATGAAAGGTTCTTTCAGCATGAAAATTCTGCGATATTTGTGCTGATTAAAATCAGTAACCTGCTATCCTGATGCATAATACTGTTGGTGTCAGCACAAGAATAATTGCTACATTATAGCTTTTTTTATGTTTTAGTGAGAGCAATGCAAAATAGAACCCATCTCCATGGCTGAATATGAGTTTGCCCTGACTATTACCAAGCTCTAAGGTTTTTGGGGGCTATTTGCAAGACTCGTATAGAGTTAGCTGAGAGCAGTGAAAGCTAGCCTAATTGAACCACTCTGGAGATGTGCGTTCTGATCATCTAATTTTCTGTTTACCTTTTTTTTAGAAACAGAGTCTCACTCTGTCACCCAGGCTGGAGTTCAGTGGCCCAATCACAGCTCACTGTCACCTTGAATTCCTGGGTTCGAGTGATCGTCCTGCGTGAGCCTCGAGTAGCTGGAACTACAGGTGTGTGCCACCCCCATTCTTCTCTTTCTCTTGAGATGAGTCAGGAAGTCCTTTTCATTTTAACCCTTGGTGTTGACCTTTCTTTTTCTCTTTTTAAGTGCGTTTGTTCAGTTTCCTGCCTCAGCAAGTAGAATGTACAGAACTGAGGTTCTTGTAATGCTTCAGGTTCATCAACCCAACGTGAGATCACTCTGTGTAATGGTGTAAAATAGAGAACTGGATGGTAGACAACATGGATTATACGCATGTGGGTCGTAGGATCTACTGAGGAAATTTTGTTTTAAATGAATACTTAATTCACACGGGTGGGCCTCAGTGTTGAGTATAGGAAATTCCAGTTACGTGAGCAGTCTCGCTAATAAAAGGTCCTCCTACATGTTAACACCAAAACGATGTAGAGTAAAGAGGCACCTGGTATGGCCAGTTTTGCAGCAATGGAAAAGTTCATGTATGTTAGCTGAAAATTCTTGTAATCCAAACCCTCAGCGGAGAGTCCAAGAAGAGGGTTGTGTTCTCACAGCTCTGGGGAAGACCTACCTTCAACTCTTTCTTGGAAAGACATCCCTAAAAATTATTTGCCTCACTAATTAAGTATAGTCTTGATGTTTGATCTGTAAGGGAGAGATTATCAAATGACATCTTAATTTAGAGCAGAGATTTGTAATTTGTAATCTACCTTGAAAGAAAATGAAAGAATAAAAAGTAAACTCCAGGGGAACATAGTGTTAGTGCCCAAAGTCCTCTCTTGGGTATTTTCGAATTGTTTTTATATTTATCCTAGTTTTCAAAGTCAGGAGAAATGACAGAGCGTAGAGGTTAAGGGTCTGGACTGCCTGGGTCTATTTCCTAGCTCTGCCACTGTTACTGACTAGCCGTGTAACCCCAATTCCTTACCTCTGACCTGCAGAATATCACAGTCCGCACCTCACACGGTTACCATGTGAATTTTATGAACAAATACACTGGAAAATATTTAAAACAGTGCTGCCGTAGAAAGCATTATATAAATGTTAGCCATTATTATTCCTTAAAAAGTGGCGGGATGTGGCTTTTACTTATTCTGATGCAAGGATGGGGTCTGTGGCTCACAACCTGTCTCATTCATTTGTTTCGGTTTTAAAGCACCTAAGGTTGTGCACGGCCCTGAAGAAGATGCCCTGAGCATGGGAGAATCCCTGCTTTCAGGGAAGTTATGATCCAGCTGGATGGAGAAGGTCCTTCTGAGCACAACCACAGAGTGTACCAAGTCCACTCATTCGTTTAACGAGTATTTCTTGAGTGCTGACTGTGTGCCAGGTGCTGTACTTGGTCCTAGGGAGACAGTGGAAAGGACAGACCAAACATCTGCTCTTGTGAACCTGGAATCCAGGTTCCAGGGAGGGAGGTAGACATAAACAAGCCGACAATGCACGGTATGGTGTCAGTACTGGGAGGAAAGTAGCACAGAGGGAGGGGATAGAAGGTGGGGTGGTGGTGGGAGTCCCTGTTTAGAGAAATGGAGTGTTCAGGAAAGGCTTCCCTGAAGAAGACCAGAAGTGATTATTCCAGGTCTGGGGGACCACAAAGTGAATCGAGCCCGGGCTGAGCAACACCAAGCACAGGAAGGCCAAGCGGGGACCCAGCGAGTCTTGAAGTCTTGGAGAGGCAGAGCGAGGCGGGAGGCATTTCATTACTCTGTTGGTGGGAGCCTGCAGAGGGGCGGTGGGTGGAGCGGACAGCTCATGCCTCCCTTGCCTTTGAGAAGGGCCTCGTGGGGCCTGTGTGAGGTTCCTCCAGCTCGTGCCTGGGCACCCAGTGCTTGCCATTTTCTCCAGCTGGTGCCACGTCAAGCCACGCCTCCCTGTCCTTTCCTTCTCAGGATTAGGAAGCTGGAGCAGGTGCAGGGACGCCAGCCGAGAGCCCAAGAGCAAATGGGATTTTAAAGTTGTTAGGGCATTTTGGCATTCAGTTCCCCGAGATGAACAAAGTGTCTTGTCTGGTAATTGCAATTAATGGCTCTGCTATTCAAGCATATCCGTCAATAAATCTCCTCTAATAACCGATTGGGCACAGTCGTTGCCATAGTTATGTCTCTAAATTGAGCCCAGGGTAGTTGGCCATGACACTGACCTTACTGGGGTCAGGGCTGCTTCCTGACTGTATGACTCCATATCCTTGGAATTAAAGCTTCCCCCCAAATGACTGGCTTGATGCCAGCTGAAAGACAAGCTCAGCCCCTCTGCTTAACTGGAGATTTCCTGTAAATCTTCTACATGCAGAATAAAAGTCTTTGAAACTCTGTAATGTTGACAGTTGTAGTAATTCCGTCCCATCCACTTTTGTACGATGCTGGGATATAGTCAACAGGGAGACCCCACATCAGATCCACGATCACTGGTGTTACCACAGCAGGCCTCATCTTAGATTGCTTGGTTGATGCCTTACCGTGGAGTCATGTTCTTAATTTCTTTCCTTCTAGACAATGCTTTTCCCCATTCCCAAATACTGTTTTCAGAAGCTCATCTGTCTCTTAATCCCACCTTTTGGCTTTCCCATGGGCCATTGTCCAGCAGCCACCATGCTCGCGTGTTCATTGCAGGGGTCAGCTTCCTGAAGCTCCAGCCAGTGGTGAGAGACTATATCTGCCCCCTTTATTCCTCATTTCATGATGTGCCTTGTATCCTCAGGAGATCTTGGATTTCTAGAACACCATCTCAACACCCAGTTTGGAGCACCTAATGAGTTGGGGATATTTTTAAATGTGTCTATTTATACATTTGAGATGATTGCAGGTGATTACACAGGAGGTGGAAGAAGGGATCTGGAGGCAAAAGGGAAATAGTCTCTCTGAATTCATATCTGTGCAAAATCCCTGAAAAAGGGGGAGGGGGAGATAAAGGAAGCTCATTTTCTGTCTCTAACTTAGCCCAAGGCTTGATTTAAGCTTTCCAAACTCTTGTTTCATTCTTCTTCAATTTTGCTTTCCTCTTCTTTCACTGTTTATCTCAGATTTGATGTTGTAGAATTTTAGAGCTCGAAGAATTTCGGAGGTGGGCACAGCAGTGTGAGGTGGTGAGCAGTCCGAGCTGAGGCCGGCCGGGACTCAGTACTCCCGTACCACCTGGGAATCTCGCGTGGTGTGTCAGGGTTTAGCAGTTTCACCTCTTGGAGGGTCTTTGCAAGAAAAATCAAGAAAGATTTCCGTATGCCAGAAATCTACCAAGGCATCCCTTTAAGATGAAACAAACTATTTATTGGTTTGCTTCCGAACTTTTTCAGTACCTTCCAAATATAATAAAAATGATGTGTCTGTTTTCAAAGTGGATAAAGTTTAGAAAACTCACTGGGTCAGTGCAGGAATCCTCCTCATCTTTTGAACTGTAGCGTTTCAAATCAATACTGAAAGAAAGCCAACGAGTCAACGTGTGGGTTTGGGTAGAAGAAACGTGCATGCTGTGTCTCAGTGGCTTATAAAAGCATTTTGATGGACGTTTGATGGAATTTGAATTATTAAGCAATTGTTAAATAGAATTTTGGCTTCACTGTTAATAATGTGTCATTGAAAGGAGTTAGAAAAATAGCAAGGGATTTGTTTTAATAAAAGAGGAAAAAGGGAAAGGTAAATAAATCCAATAATCACTTGAACAGTTGAAGGTACCCACTTCCTTTCTTCAACTCCCTTTTCTCCTCTATGCTTTGTTTTTGTGACGATTCATTTCTGCTAAGGTATTCAACACAGACATTCAGATAGTGCTGGGTGTTCCTGGGTCCACATCTGACTGGGTGGACTGCCCGTCCCATTGCCCTCCCCCAAATTCATGAAGCGTCTCCGGGTTTCTAGACTCCATCTCAAATGCACTTCTTCCGCATGCTGGCAGATACAGTATTCATCATTGTGGTATCTGCACTTAGAGAAGCAGCAGAACACAGACAACTCTCTGCGGAATACTTCGAGTTCCAGTAGAGGGCAGATGGCAGATGGGACTGTTAACTGCAATGCGGCTTCTTCACACTATTTGTACATCCAGGGTGCACACAGCGCGTACCTGGCAAGCCCGGCCACGTACTGGCACCAGAACAGAAAGGCTGGCTCTGGTCCTCCTCGCGGAGGGGGCTGCAGAGAGTCCTTAGAGGCAGGCAGAACACAAGGAACCAGCGACATCAGAATGAAAACTGACGACTAGAGGGAGAATGAATGGAAGTGGGGAGAAGAATGCGTGGGCATCCGAGGAGAGTGGAAGAAATGAGGAGATCAGGAAAGAAACCCGGGCTCAGGCCAGAAAGGAGGAGCCGTTGGCGGGGGGGCACGGGAAGGGCAGTAAAGGGAGGCCAGCCCCTGGCCCCCCGAGGCATCTCTGCTGCCCTTCTGCACCGCTCTCTTCCTCTCTCCTTCCCTCTGGCCTCCTTTGTCTTTTCTTCATAAATTTTGACTTTCCTTTTGCATTACAATCCAAAACAGTTTTTAAAATGTTTTTGTTTCTAGATTTCAAATAGTTAATACATATATACAGTATAAAATTCAAGACAAAAAAGAATGTATAGTGAAAATTAAGCTGCCCCACCCCTGTTATCAGTCCCCCTCTTCCTCCTACAAAGGGACCGTTGTTAATGGTTTATATTGTATTTTTTTCCCCAAAGAGATTCTATGCAAATACACACACACTAAGCCTACTATACACACCGTTTTGCACATTGCTTTTTTTTTTCCACTTAACCATATGATCTCGGAAACTGTGCCATACTGGTACGTATAGAGCTGCCTTGTTGATTTCAAAGGCTGCACAGCATTCCGTTTTATGGATTCACCATAATTTACAAGTCTTCTGTTGATGGACATCTAGTTTGTTTCCAATCTCTCGCTGTGATAAATTTCCTTGTACATACATCTTTGTGCACATGGATGTATATATCTGACAGATAAATTTTTAGAAATGGGATCGCTGGTCAGAAGGTATATGCATTTTAAAATTTGGAAAATATCATCACATTTCCCTCTTTTCTAATTTACAGTACTACCTTGCCAAACCAGTGTTATCAAAAGTTGATCTTTGACAATCTGTTAGGCAAAACATGTATCTCCTTAAGTCCTTGGCATTTCCTTTCCTGTGAACTGTTTGTTCATGTTAAGGGTAGTTTTGATAAATCCAGACGGAAGAGTGTCAGGTTCAGGGAGGTCACCAACTGGGAAAGATTGAAGAGGGAGAGGAAAAGAGCCAAGTGAGCGTCATGAAAGAAAAATAAACTCGAGGACTATTTCTTTTTCTAAAGAAACCACTGTATCTGGATTATGCGGTGTCAATATGCCAGTTGCACAGATGGTTCTTCAGCTTGATGCACTGACATTTCTTCCCCTGGACTGTTATATAAAAGCCTTTCCTCCCACAGACCCAGTACACGCAATGCCATACTAGCGTTACTGGAGTGTGTTTTCATTGAAAATTGCATATAAAACCAATTGTTTCATTGCAAATAAAAGTTTAGATTTACTGTGACGTGACCACAAAGTGGTATTTTCAACCATAAAGCCCTCAGTTCCTTACTTGCTTTAGTGCATTAGACTGAAGTGAGCCGTCTCATTTTCAGAGAGCGACCTTGAGGTGGCAGCAGCATTGCATTCTATTCTGTGATGCACCGAGTCCATTACGAAGTGAAAGTGAAAATTGAGATAAATCAGAATAATACTGATTGTTATAATTTTATTATCAGAGCATTAAGTCAATAAAACTTATCTGAAATGTCATTTGAATTGTATACAATTTTTACTAGTTATCCAGTATGTCTTAAAAGCATGTTTAAAACAACAAAAGGAAGAAATCAGTGATAAATTGTGCAAAAGCTGGGACTTGTCTCATGCCATAGTAAAACTAAATTCTGTCTTGGTTTTTACATCGTAAAATATTCTTTTTGCAGACTTTTAACTGTACTGTAATGCCCTGTTTCTGCCCAGCTGTATTTAGCACCCTGTTGTCTGATTACTTATTTCCTTGTAGGTTGTCTGGCCTTTTCGTTTATGATTTTATATAGGAAGGTCATATAATATATGACATCCTTTCAGGAAAGGAGAATGTAGTTTTTTTTTTTTAATAATGAGGAATAATGAAACTTATTTATGAAGGGAGTCAGAAAAATTTATTGAAGAATCACTATAAGAGAAACATGCAAATTAAAAAAAACCTTGCTTAATAGCATATTCATTACCAGGGAGCTTCCAAGTAATGAAATAGGTGTGTAAAAGGCAGGATATTAGGTGATGTAATATTGCTTATTTCACATACAGTACATGATTACTATGCATTTTTATCTTGTCAATTGTTATTAGATTATCATAGTATTACCGTGTAATTACTTAAGATACAAGACACTAAAAATGTTTAGGTTCATATTTTTGCAAATTTTTTTTTTTTTTTTGCATTTCATGTGCTAGATTGCTGACATGTAAATTATGGGAAATTAGAAAAATAGATTCTGAATGTGTCCCTGGTTTGATAATATTAGTGATGTTCTGTTATTGCTTTGGTCTTGGTCTTAGATAAAATCCTTTTAAAGAAAAGGCAAAGTTGAGGCACTCTGCTATGCTGGGCAGACATTGGACTGGAAGTCAAGTGGTTTGGGTCCACCTCGAAGCTGTGCCACCATCCAGTTCTGTGGCCTCAGTTAGACGCTTGGCGTCTGAGCTGAGATTGGCATAAGTGCGTATATGCAAGACCCCAGTCAGCAGACGTGTGTAAGTGCTAACCATGGTTTGGGAACGGCGTCGGGGGCTGAGGATCCTGAGATGAATGAGGCATAGCCCAGGCCTGTAAGTGACCCACAGAACAGCAGAGCAGGAAGGCTATGAACAAAGCCTCAGAGCAAGCATCACGCAGGGTGGTGGGGGCGGGGTCCCGGCAGGTGGCCACAACTCTCCTAACTGAGATTGAGCACTCCCTCTGTCCCAGGCACCTGACACACGCCGTGCATATGTTGTTTCTCACAATCTCCTCCCTCACTGCATGCGGCAAAGGAACTATGGTCGTCTCCGTGGTACAGATGAAGAACCTAAAGTACAGACTTGACCCTTCCTCGGGAACATGGAGTTATAGATGCCGAGCTGGGGTTTTTGCAGTCACTCTTCATCTACACACCATGATACGTCCACACGTTCCTCCCCTTCCCTTTGATTCTAACTCAGAAATACTCTTTGTCTAAGGAATGTAAGAGATGGTGCTCCCTCCTAGGAAGAGCAAACATCTTAGATACAAGAAAACCAAACGGCAGTGGAGAACGGTGTACAGAAGTGACTTTGACCTTATTCGGGGACTGGGTCATCGGTTTAGGTCCATTCTAGTGCCTAACGTCATTGGTCCTCTGCTTATCTGCTGACTCAGAGTGGGGAGATCTTATAGACGTCTCCTCTGGGAATTACTCATGTCATTGAGCAGTGGAGCTATCAGTGGTGAGGAGCAGGGCTTTAGAGTCAGACTGCCCGGCTCAAATCCCGGGAATAAGACACTTAATCTCAGCTCCAGTTCATCATCCATAAAGTGAGGGATTCCAATCCCTGGTCTCCTCCAGATGTGCCTGGAGATTGAAGTAGACAGGCCTGGTGATGGCCTGAGCCCAGAGTCTGGTATGTTAGAAGTGCTGGATAAGTGTTTTCTGAAACTATCATTATCGCTGATGGCCTTTTCTTCTTGGGCGAATTGGCATAAATAGATATGTCAAAGCAAATCCAAAACGAAATTAAATTAGAAGCTCACATTTTATCTGAATGCAACTGAGACAAAAATCAAAGTAATGTATAGTTCAATGTAAATAATTGAGAAATGCCTTTTGGTAATAGTGGCCAGCATTGCAAATCTCAAATAAGTTGATTATTAGATAAGATACTTATTCCTCTCTCACAAGAAGTATTGATTTAATTTTGGTGACAGCGTCAATTTGAGGGGGCTGATTGAATATGTTGGAAAATATTTATGTAAAATGGTTTAACAAGACAAGTTCTTTGGACTGCAGTGTTTATGTGTTTCAGAATTGACCTGCCTTCTGGCTGTCCCTTTGTGTGCTGATACGTGTCACCCTCTTGGAGCTGGCAGTCTGGCCATAACCAGTCCTGACTGTATTGGACTCTAGAGCAGCTCTCATTTGCCTGTTAATTTACACAAAGCCACATACTGCCTTGATCAAGTTTATTTTATACGTTATGGAACCATCTCATAAACACATCACCAAACAAAGGATAAGTCTGAAATGGCTTGCTAATACTGGGTTCTTTGAGAGAGGCATATGGGAAGTATTCTCTTTTGGAAATAATTGTATTTGCCTGAAGTCTTAAGACGTTAGATCACAAAATACTTAAAACAATTCATGGCTCTCCGGGGTGCAACTTTTCAATCAGCACATTGGTGTAAAACCAATGAGCTGTGCAACTTCTGGGCTTGACCTAAGGGGCCGCAGTGCCAGGGGGGATTATCTTGACCATGTTGGTGGCAGAACTCCACCGCGAACAGTTGCCAGTGTGAGCTGGATCAAGTGCTTGTGTCTGCCTGGTGTGCACTTCCTGAGCCACCTGACACTATTCAGCTGCTCATGGTCATCTTTCTGTTTTTGGTGGTTGAAGAGGACCATGTAGCTTGTCAGAAAATCAATAGACAACTTGGCTTCTGTTACTTTGAAAGGGACACCTCCCCACCCCCCCGCCACACTTATGTACACTCATGCACACAGCACCTACAAACTCACGTGCATGAGCACACACTCTTTTCTGACATCTCTAAGCTAAGGAGGCCTTTCTTTTTCATCGTAAGCCAAAAACATTTGTTGTCATTGCCACCGAAACCTTTTATTAGCCTTTTAAGTTTCCTATGTTGGTGGGGTGCAGCTTTCATCGACTCATTTCAGCAGCCCAGAGGTTCCGATGAGCTCTATGCAGTTCTCACTGAAGCAGAAGTTGCAGCTGAAATTCATCAGGCAAGGTTCATCTTCCACAGAGCCTGACCCCTGCGGTTGCCTTGCCCTGACCTTGTGGCAAGGACATTTGAGAGTGAGCCCTTTTACCTAGCAAGTGTCCCATTGTGGAAGGAGCAGTGAGACATTATTGAACACTCCTTCGTATCACAGTAACACGCCCTCTTCTGTTCTGGAAAGAGGTTAGGAGGAATGTGGGGAGGCGACCACAGATTTTTCAGGTAAAAGACAGGCTCTAATGGAGCTTCAGTGAGCATGCTCAGGGATTCAGACTCTTGGCTCAGCTCAAAGTTTTATGTTTATGTGGACTCACAGCAGAGACCAGGATAGGCTGCTGCTGCTGGGAATGGTTCTCTTCTGTCCCCTAAAGAAGAAAAATCCAACTTTTTCTGGTGGCATCAGACTCAGGAAAACTTGAAGTCTGATGCATTTGTTCCTAAATTACTCCCCACCACTGGCCTACCCCACCCCCAGCTCAATCTGTTCCAGACCAAATTCCCAGGTATCTTGTTCGCTGCAGGATTCTAAATTATCCTGAGCCTGGAAGGAAAGAAATGGAGAGGCCTGATCCTCCCAACAAGAGCAGAGGCTGAAAAATGGATGGAGCTCTTCCCTGGAATGATCCAGAAAAGATTTTTAAAAGGCCCATTATCTGGGTCACTATAGCTCAACTTTTCAAGATGGTAACCTGATTGAACTCATTTTCTTTATCATCATCATCGCTACCATCTTTTTCTTTTTAAGGAAAAAGTAAAGTGCCCCAGAGGATTCCGGCTGTCCACACAGAATAGTTACTCACCAGCTTAACAGGCTATAGTGCTAAATGCAAAACTAATCGCCAGGCTGGCACTGAGCAATGTGAAATCCAGTTGGCTAGAAACCGTGTCTCATTAGAGGCCATCCACATAGCAAGCACATGCACTTGGAGACGGTCGCGTGATTCCTTCACAGGAACCACAGACATGATATCTGCTGCTAGACAGCCAATCGATTCCCATAAATCTGCTTGCAGTTTCTCCTCCTTGATGTGCTGCCTCTTCTAAAATCTCATCCCTCCCTTACACCCTCCGTTTGCTTTTGCCCTCTCGCCTCCATAAAACACACGGGAATTCTCAAAAAAGACACTCCAATCTCCATTGAATTGGCTTCAAGACCCACTGGGCTAAATTTAAAATCTGGATCCCCAACCAAACAGTTGGGTTAGGCCTCTGCTGCCCCTTGATGGTAAGAATCACAGTTCTGGCAGAGGAAGGGCCTGGCTTTGATCGAGTCTCCACAAAATAGATGTTTACATTTATGCCAACATTTGTTTCTAACCTCTGCTTGGCATTTGTTTTTCTGAGGAAGTAGGTTAAAAATCATCATATGCAAACAAAAGCTAAACTATTTCTCATGTTGCAGAGTTGATGTTGCCACCACTTATATTTCTTAGGAGTTGGCTCCCAAACTCTGAAAAACAAAACCTTGTGTCCGTCTGAAGAATGATGGAAAGGGTTTGTCATTGATCCTGACACGCTGATGATTCACGTCCATCAAGGAGTTGTTCAAGCCTAAACGCTCCAGTAGTTACCCTGGGTTGCTTTGTTTCTTCACCCTCCATTTAGATGTCACCTCCTCAGAGAGGCTTTCCTGGATCACCCAGGCTATAGTAGTGGCTTCCCGGGCCCTGCCAATTTCTCTCAATCTCTCCATCCTTTGTATTTTCTTCATATCATTTACAACTTTCTTTTTTTTTTTTTTGAGACAGAGTGTCACTCTGTTGCCCAGGCTAGAGTGCCATGGCGTCAGCCTAGCTCACAGCAACCTCAAACTCCTGGGCTCAAGTGATCCTCCTGCCTCAGCCTCCCGAGTAGCTGGGACTACAGGCATGTGCCACCATGCCCGGCTAATTTTTTCTATATATTTTTAGTTGTCCAGATCATTTCTTTCTATTTTTTAGTAGAGATGGGGTCTCGCTCTTGCTCCTGGTCTCAAACTCCTGACCTTGAGCGATCCACCCGCCTCGGCCTCCCAGAGTGCTAGGATTACAGGAGTGAGCCACCGCGCCCAGCTTTAATAAAACATTCTTTTAAAAGTAGCTGAAAACATTCTAGCTTTTGATACCGTGTATTACTCAATCAGTGAACCCTAAAAGTACAAATACTACTGTGCGTCTTGGAGAGAGGTTGTTTTTAGCACTCCTCGACGTTATGGACGGGGCTGTCGAGGTCCGAAAGGACGGCTCAGGGACAGGCACGCCTTGCTCACCTGCACACCACGAGGGCTCCCCGAGAAGGATGGCGAGGGCCCCCCATAAGGCCTGTATCACTGGTCCTTGTTGAGGGGGTGACATCAAAGCCTGGAGCCCCCACCCCACTCAGCTACATGGCTCTGGGACTGGGGAAGGGGAGGAGCCCAACACAGGTGGGAAAGGGGTCTGGTGCTCCCCCTTGGCTCCCTCTAGGCTCCCTGCACACACTTGGGGCAATGCCTCTCCCTTTGCAGGGCCTTGGTATCCCCTCCCAGTGATCCATGGAAAAAAAACCCTCCTCCCCCAGACAGCCAGGTCTATCCAAGTTACTAAATCGGAGGCTGGGAACAGTCTATGAATGCAGGACGAGGACACAGTCTTAGCAACAAGGTTGCCCCAGGGACCAGAACCATAATTACAGCTGCAAAGGAGGGGGTGTGGAGCCAACTTCTGCGGGTACCCGCCATAGGTTCACACTGGGTCTAGGACCTTCCTCCCAGAGGGCCATTCCCTCCCTGCTCACCACCAAAGAGGGAGGATGTGGGCCTCCCAGACAACCCAGGGCCCTGAGGCTCTGAGAGGTGTAGCAACTTGATGGAGGTCACATGGCTCTTTTGGGCAGGCACAGAGCCAGGCCCATTGCGCTTTCCTGTACATCTTTGTCTTTGGGACCCTTTGCACGATGCCACCCCCATTACACACCCAGACAGAGCCCACACAAGCCCATTGGGCAGGCACCGGCCTCCGCTCACTGACTGTCCTCAGCTGCAGAAGTCCTTCCTAGGTCTAGCCTGCATCTTTCCTGCTGTTCACAGATGTCCGGACCCAGTGGCGGCTTCTGTGAGCCGCAGCCAGGCAGCTTGAGCTTCTCCCACCCAAAGCCCCAGGTCTCTTGTCTGTGCTGCTGCGAACTGTAGATCTCCCTTCTCCTCCCATCTCCTAACCCTTCCCTGCCCTCGGGCTGTCACCTGGCAGCAACTATGGCCCCAGGTAAGCTGCCCAATACTTCCTAGCACCATGACCGCCCCCAAACCCATGGCATCTCCACTGACAAACTCTTTAAGTGCCCTCTATGTGCAGAACACTGGTGATGAAAAGGTGGAATTGAACCCGAAAAGAGGACGGTGAGCTCTGAGACTTTCTTCCTGTGCGAACTTGAGCAAGTCCCTTAACCTCTCAGATCCCCAGTGGCCTCTTCTGTTCAACAGAGTAACACCAGCTCCAGGCGACGCTGCTCAGGCAGAACTAAGGAGGCAAAGCCTGTGAACATGGCCAGCCCAGGGCCAAGCTCAGGTGGCCCTGGGGGCACTGACAGTCCTCACACGGGCAGGACAGAGTGTCTGCAAGATTGCAGCTACACACGACGCCGGGGGCAACACCCCGGAGCCACAGGAGCTCAGTCCAGCTGAGGTCAGTGGGCCAGTGGGAGGAGGACGCGGAAAGAGAATGCCCACAGAGGGCGTCCCCAGCTGCCACAGAGGGCAGCATGAGCAAAGGTGTGGAGGAAGGGATGTGCAGGGCGTCCTGGGGACCAAGAATCAAGGGGTCTGCCCAGGTCAGAGGGTGGAAGGGGCGGGTGGGGGATATGGCTGCAAGGTCAGCGGGGCCAGGGTGGATGGCTGCGCCTGTGCCCTGACTCAGGCTGGACCCGCCTCTGCCCACGATGCTGCCATTGAGGCCCTGGGGCCGGCGGGAACGGTGCAGGGGGTGGGGTGGGGGGAAGCAAAGCAGGGTATTAAGAAGATTAATCTGGCTGCAGTGGTGGCAGCCTGCGGATGGCTTGAAGGGAGGGGAGAGACGGAGACCAATTAGGATACTGCAGAGGTCCAGGCAGGAGGCCTGAGAGCCGGCTCTGGCAGACAGTGATGTACCTCTCGCAGGGAAGGCGTGACGGGGTGGACGAGCGGGGCCAGAGCTGAGCGAGGCTTGTACAAGTCACCCCTGCCCTGCCTAAGCCCACCTCGGCCTCCATCTCCTCAGCTCCCACCTGCTCTGCTGACCCTGAAATCTCTCGACTGGGCTCCTCGGCTCACCTCACCTCTGCTTCCAACAGTCCTGCCTGCCGCTCCCCCTGACCGAGGAGAGGGAGTCCCAGCAGGGTGCAGTGATGGTGTGCGAGTCACTGGGTCTGTGGGAGGCGTGGGAAGTCAGAGAACACCTGGGTGGCAGGAGGTTTCCCGGAAATCCCACAGGCCTCATCATGTAGGTCACGGCTGTGCTGTTCCCAAACCTCCCCCCGAAAGCTCTCCAGCTTGGACCCTCACCTCTCTGGGCACACCCCCCTCCAGCACCCCATGCCCACCGGGCCCTCCGTTAGGTGTCATCATGACCCCAGTGTCTCCTAACCAGGGCAATGCCAAGGAGCAGCTTCCTCCCCTTTCTGCGATCTCTCCAGCTCCTGGAAGCCCCCGTAATTAAATATACAAGCCAAGTAGGCACGGAGCACCCAGCGCTCACTAGGCTTTGAGACGGCTGACCCAAGGCCCCTGCTACTTAAAACTCTGGAGCTGCCGCCCTGCCCCTCACCCACCCGGACAACCTCTGGCCCACGGTGGCCCATGGGAAGGCTGCCCTCATGACACAGACTGTCTTGCCCTGCCCAGCCCAGCCCAGGTAAGTCCCCACGCCTTCCTCCTCTCCGCTGCAGTTCTGGAACTGCTGAGCCACGCTAGAGAGAAGCATGAACCTATGCTGACTGGACAGGCGATTCCCCGCAGGGGCCCACGGCTGCTGTATGGCTTTATCACAGTCCCCCCGCTGCCCCCCTCGTGGGTCCTCCTTTGTCAGGTCTCCACCTCTCTCCCCCAGGAGCTGCCTTAAACCTTCACCGTTCCGCAGCCCCCAGCTGCACTCCCCACCTGGTCTCCTGCTGCACAGGGGCTCTGTGTCCTGTGTGCCACTCCTGGAACAGAGCCAGCCCCTCCTCCCCCTGCACGGCCAGCCACGTGCTCTCCACCTCCGGGCTCTCTGGGCCCCCCACCCATCAGCTATCCCAGTACCCATCACTTCTCCAATCCTTTCCCCTCCGCCTGAAAGCAGAAAGCTTCCTCGTGACTCCAGACCCATTCACCCCTGAACCCTGGGCCCCAGCACTCCGGCTCTCTCCAGGGACCCTCTTCCCAGTCCTGCGCTCAGTGGATGCCTCGGCAGCATCTGAACCTGTGCTGGCCCCTCCGCCTGGCGCCAGCCTCCCCTGGCGTCCCCGACCCTGTGCCAGCCCCTCCTGTGCCTCAAGGGCCACCCTCCCTCCCACTGCCTTCCTCCCTCAGGCCAACATTCCTCAGAGTTCCGTCTAAGCCCACAGCCTCCACCAGCTCCCCCAGTCCCACCTCTCCAGCTGTCCCGGGAGTGTAGACGACACAAAACAATCTCCAAGCCCCTGGCTCCTCATCCAGGGAGCCAACGCCTGCCTGACAGCCCTCCCGGGATGGCCCGCAGCCATCTCACACTCAGCACATCCACCTCCTCCCAGACCTGCTCCTTCCCAGCTCCAGCACTCGCCATGCTCTGCCTCACAACCTTGGGGTTAGCTAGGAGTCGCGCCTGCCCTCCATCCCTCCGGACACTAAGGTGCCGGCCGGAGAACCTGCCCATGGAACTGTCCTTCCCACCCCCTCATTCTCTGGGCAGCTTGGCCTCACTTGGGGCCTCATCGCCTCTGATCCGAACAACAGAAATAGCCTCCAGGCCCCTCCCCCACCCAGCCCGCACCTACTGGAAGCTCCGGCTTCCTTCAGCGCTGCGGGACTCACACCATTCCCTGCTCAAACACCTCGGGCCAGGTAGGGAAGAAAACACGACTGTCCTTCAGGGCGTCCCATGCCACCCGTGCATTTCCCCTAACCCCTCCACCTAGACCCCTCTGCGCCTACGCCCCGCTCCCCTGCACCCGCTGTCAGTCCCACTCATCTTTCAAGGCCCCCCTCAAAAGCCACCCCCTCCACGAAGCCCTTCCAAATTTGTCACCTGGTGTGAGTATCTCTCTTTGTTCCCTGAAGTCTCTCTCTCTCTCTTTTTTACTGCATTTGGCATAATTGTCCACGAAACAGAACAGCTTTTCTACTAGAACCTATATTTCTTGGGTGCTTTTGCCCCCGCCCCCAGCCCCCTGAAATTCCAGTGTTCTACACCAGAGTGCTGTGCCCAGGACGTGCTCCCTGTGTTTGTGGAACTGGGGGAGCCGAAGCATGCCTGGAAGAATGAGAACACCCTTAGCAGACATCTCTAAAACAGCACCCCTCTCCTCCCACACCCAGAGACCCTTTGAAAGTCTGGGGTCAGGTCGGCTGTAAAGGACCCTGCTCGGTCCCCAGCCCCAGCTCCTCAGCCAGGACTCTGCGTGGAGGCCAGGACGCTGGCTTGGGTGGAAGGTATCCATAAACTTTTGCCCCTAAAGGCCACATTTGAAGTGTCTATACACGTGTGCTATTTCTGGGGGAAGGGTCACCAGCCTTCAGCAGAATTGAAAAGGAGTCTATGACTCCCTTCAATAGTTAAGACCTGCCATATCTGGACACCCCCACCCCACCTCCAGCTTCCCTCTCCTTGAACAGCCGACCTCACTCACTTATAAATAGAAACTCTCTCTGGACATGTATCTGGAGTGACAGGGTGGGCCCAGAGAGTGAGTGACTGGCAGAATCACCACCTGCCCTGTCCCCTTCCAGCCCGCTATCTACCCTGGACCTTCCCTCCCTCACCCCTTCACTGGGCTGTGTGTCTCTCCCCCGACCCCAGATGTTGTTTACCCTCTTCTAGAATATGAGGTTAGCACCTGCCTCCCCCACTCCGTGACTCAGAGCCCAGAAGGGGATATCAGGAGGCTCCTGTGTCCCCAAGACCCCTTCCTGCCCCTCCCCTCCTCCTGGAGAGGCCGGGTCCCCGTGCAGACCCAGGGGGGACATGAAAAGGAAGACAACCACTTCTCTGAGCTCTGGCAGCCTGCTGGATTAGCACCAGGATGGCCCACAGGCACCTTGCATGCAGTGTGTCCTTCCCCAGCCCAAATCTGCTCAAGCCTCAGTGCTCCCCACCAGGTAAAAACCTGAGAGTCCTTCTTGCTGCCTCCTCTCCCCCAGGTTTCCAACTGGTGTTGAGTCCTGAAGATTCAGCCACATGTCAGCTCTCCCAGCCCTCTCCTCGCCATCTCCGGGGACAGAGATGTAGTTTGAACTGCCTGGATCACTGCAGTAGCCTCTGTGCCGTGCCCTACCCTCCATCCTTCACTGGCTATGTCCTACTCTTCCTTCAGACTCAGCTCAGCTCAGAGGTCACCCTCTCTGAGCACGTGCCACATCATGTAAATACGACTGTAAACTTGATATCGACCTCCCTGAGAGGAAGGACGGAGCCACTCTGCACTGGCTTGGGAGAATCAGCTGTCCACATTTTTCCCCAGCTCCACGTTCAGAGGCATCATGTTGGTAGCTTGAAATTGGCTACGGTGGGAGCATTTACACCATGGAAATTGGCAAACGCCACAAATCAGGGCTTTTTTTTTTAAGAGCTGATTCTTAAACATTTATCATTGTACCACTGCTTAGGCCCAACTCTGATGCCCAGGAAACGTGTGGAACGGACAGAGATGGATAATTCACCGAAGTTCTGGGCTCCATGCACTGCCCCCTGGCGGACGGGGCATACACATAGCCTGGCCCTACATCACATCACCCTTCCGGCCTCACTCGGGTCATTTTCTTTTTCCCTCCCCAGGATCCTGTGTCCTTGTCCTCCTCACCAGCCCTCTGGGCAAACCAATCCTGCCAGTTCTCCACCAGCTTCTGGTTCAGGGTAGGGAAAGCAGGAGACAGTGGACAGCACAAAACCGTCCCTGGGGTGGGGGGGGGACAAGATGGGCCCTTTCTCCATCAGGAGCGCCGTGGGGGTGGGCCACCAGCCTCTGCTCCCTCCCCGTGGCTCCACTTCTGTCTTGCAGTCAGCTCCACCCCAAGCCTGTCCCGCCTCTGTCCTCGTTTGCATTTGGGTCTGGTCTCTGTCTTCAGCTCCCTCTCTTTGTCTCTGTGGCTCCAGCTGTCTCTGCCTCCTTGCTACGTCTCCATCTCTCTGTCCATGTCTTTCTTTCCTTTCTTTCCTCTGTGCCTCTGTCGTCCCCCCCCCCCGCAACCCCATCTCCATCAGTCTCCTCCATGCTGTTCCCATCTATATCTCTCTCCCTCCCTGCCCCCATCGCCACCATGTGTCTCTGTCTCCCCTTCTGTGCCCGCTGTGTCTCTGTCTCTCAGCCCCCCACATCTCCTCGCTGCCTTCCCTAGCAACCTCCCCCCACCCCCGCCCCCCAGCCTGCTCAGGCTCTGGGGCCCAGATGGCGGGACGTTCACGCCGCAGTGCCTGCAAGCACAGGGCCATGGCAGCTTCTGGGACGTCTCACCATCCCCCACCCCTGAGCCCGCTGGGCAGCAGTCAGTCATCTGCCCAGCCTGCTGGGACTCCCACTCACCCCTGTGGGCCCTCAGCAACCAGGTATTGGGGCAAACTGGAGCAGAAACTGCCGCCCCTGAGTGAGGCCTCCCTGCTGCTGAGGGCTTACAGGGTGCTGTGGGCTGTGTCCCCCTTTCCTCAGGAACTTGGACAAGGAGCTGCTGCAGGCACCCCTGACTGATGGCTTTTACCTTCTTTCCAAAGGGGTGTCCTTCTTGATGTCTAACTGAAAGCCCTCTTGCTGCGGCTTCATCTGCCCAGGTCTGTGTGACTCAGCTTCTTCCCAATGCAGTCAAAGCCTCCACCAGTAGCATCTGGCTAGTCAGGGGCTGCTGGTGTACCCCCCAGGGGGCAAGAGGAGGGCACTGAGGAGGTGGCCCCTGGGGAATGGGCACCTGACCACGGCTAGAACTGGGAAAGGGGGTTGAGGTTCAGGTTCGGGGAGCCTGGGCAGTGGGAGGATAGGGACTACCACCACCTGGGTCCCAGGAGCAGAAAATGCTGCCCCCCCCCACCAGCCTGGTGGAGCACCTCTCCCTGGGAGGCTGGCTGAGCGGGCATGTGCACACACACCCACACCCCACGCAGCCCAGACACAACATGCCCACTGTGGTGCCATGCACGCCCACCTGCTGGCACTGCAGCCGGTGTCCCGCCCCCTTTTCACCTCATAGCTGCCGGGTGGGGGGCCGCCGAGGCAAGAGGAAGCGGCATCACTATGATGTGATGGTGGAGGGGGTACCCCTGGCCAGACAGGGCAGTTTGGGGCAAGAGCCCAGTGCTCACAGTGTTGCGGGAGCAGAGGTCAGTGGGGTGGGGGTAGGGGGCTTCGAATCCCCTGAAAAGTGAACATCTCACTGTCCACTCCAGCCCCAGCTTGGACCTATGTTCCCAGCCTTGACCCCCTGTGTGCCTGCACCCCCCTGCTGAGCCCGCCTGCCCTCAGCCAGGCCCCACCTGGTCGGGATGCCCCTTCCACGGCGCGCTGTGCTGGCGCAGGCACCCGCCCCACACCTCTGGCCCCTCATGCCTCTGCGCCCGACTGGGGGATACGGAGGTGCGGAGGTGCGCAGCCTCATTCCAGAGCAGGAAAGGGGGGTTCTCGTGGCCCCATCCCCTCCCTGCTGCCTCTGGGGGCAAGAACACCCAGGAGAGAAGAGCACAGACGGGCCGCGAGCTGCAGCACCGGCCTGCTGGCCTCCCTCCTATTCCGAGCATCAGCCAAGGGGTGACTAGAAGGCCAAGCGGGAGGAGGATGCAGACTTCTGGAAGGAACTTCGTGGAGGAGGAAGCCAAACCCGGCATGAGGCTCATGGTACCTCTCTGACCCCCAGCAAGGGTGCAGCCCGGAGTGTGGCGGGGAATCAGTGGGGCCCCCCAGGCCATCCTTTCTGTCTGTGCAGCCCTGGGAGTTAGAGCAGCCTCCTCCCCCTCAGCCCAGATCCCATAGCTTGCAGCCATTGGCCCCACAAAACAAGCCTGCTCCCTCTTCCACATGACAGCCCTTCAAATATTTGAAGACAGCTCGCCTGTCCCTGCTGAGCTCTTCTCTTGACTAAACATCCCGGTTCTTAGAACGGTTCCTCAAACGCGATGGTTTCAAGTCCCCTCACCACGCTGGGCGCTCTCATCCGCCCAGAGCCGCCCTGGATCACAGCACAGCTCCCAGACCATAGGCCGGGACAAGGCTGCTTCCCGCCCCAACCCCAATAGGCCTTCAGTCCACCAGGCGCAGGCCCCAGGCCTCCACTCCTCACCCCTACCTATGCAGGCCCCTCCTGCCTCCAGCATCTCCCCTCCCGCTGCACCTTCTCCAAAGACGCAAACCTCTTCCAGTGACGCGCCTCTCCCCTTGTCCACATCCTTCAAAGCCACCGCCTCTGAGAAGCCTTCCCAGATACAACACATCCTGCCCCTGCCCCGGGCAACCTCCATACTCAGAAACTTTGTGGCCTTCACTGGTATTCACCGTCCAGAGAATCCCCATGCATCGCACCCGTGCCCTCGCCCCTCCGCCCCACCATGCAGGCTGCAGCGTGGAGAGTAAAGAAGCTGAGCAGGAAAAGAAGAGGCAGAGGGCCCCAGCACCAGGGCAGAAGTGGCCGGTGGGAGCCCTGTCTTTGTCGCACCCCTACCTGTTCATGATATTCGATGCCCATGCTGAGAGTATTGACCAAGATAGCGATCATGATGCCCCGGCCAAAGTACTTGCTATCCACAATCTTCCGGAAGGTGTCACAGATCAGCCTCCAGAAGGCCAGCACAGAGCTGGGCTCTGCATCCTGGCTCAGGCTCCGTTGCCGCCGGCTGTGGGGGTCCCGGAGGTCGCTGTGCTGGGCGTCCTGTGTGAACTCATAAACCACCTCGCTGTCTGAGTCCGGCATCTCGTGGTCAGCGAGCTCCGCCTCCCTGGCCCGTGCCCGGGCACAATAGGGGCAGCTGTCTGGACCACAGGCTCCACTGTCTGCCCTCAAGCAAGGGCTGGAGATCTTGCAAGAGCTTTGGCAGGCACCTGGAAAAGGAGAGCAGAGGTTCAAGGCTCCAGGGTCTCTTACCTGGGGCTACCCTGTCCTGAGTGAGGGCGCCTGGGGTGTTACAATGAAGGGGGTGCTGGGCGCTTTGTGGGCCCTGGGTGCTCAATGCCCTGCAATGTGGGCAGTCCTAAACAACAAAATGTCCCAATGTCAATAGCACCACATTGACAGTCACTGCCGAGTGTCTCAGGGCTCAGGCAGAGAGGCCTTGATATTTTCTGAGTTTCTGGACAGCTCCTATGTCCGAGGGGCCTTCAGCAAGGAGCCTGGACCATCTCTCCTTCCCAGAAGCCAGCCCTACATCAACACTGCTCTGAGCAGCACTTTCCAAGAGATCCTTCAGACACACCCACATGTGTGCACTTGCACACACACCCACACCAGACACATGCATATGCACACATGCTCCAGACACATACACACATGTACACATATGTACTGCGTACACAGTTCGCATGCTACCGTATATACACACGCATGCACACGCCACACACATGCTTGCACAAACATGTTCACACACAAAAGGCACATATGCTACATACACACACCCATGTGCATGCATACACACCAGGGAAGAGCATCATACCTGTGTGCACATGCACACACACCTATCAGACATGTGTGCACACATGCACCAGACATGTGCATGCACAAACGCACATACACATACCGGACCCCTTCATGGATGCAAACACGCATACACACACCAGACACACTCGTGTGCGCATGCACAGTGACCTGTCCCAAGACAACAATATCCATTTAAATCGAGCTTCAATCATAGAATATGAGAGCTGAAAGGAACCTTAGAGACACCCGGGAAAAGCACGTTTGTGGAGGCACCTGGCCCAGGGCCCAGCCCCTAGTAGGCACGCAGCGACATTTCCCCTACTGACGGCATCTGCGCACAGGAGGGCGTCAGTAAGCCCCCACTGACAATAATGATGGGCCCATCCCCGCCTTCTACATGTGGGTGTGTGCGACTGGCCCACGTCCCGTGGCAGGGCAGCGGAAGAGCTGGCATAAGAACCTTTCGCTCTGGGCTCCGTGATAGCACCTTCTGGTCCCAGCCCACGTTCCCACGTAACACCCCCACGAATATCCCGCTGCTCCCCACGTGCCACATCCTTCCCGAAACAGTCCCTGGGCTGTGGCTGCAGAGAACCTGTCTGTTGGGGAGAGCCCAACACCCCACGTCTCACTGCCCCATCACACTGGGTGCTCCACCCATCAGACAAGCAGCTCCCCAGGGACTTGCCACTCCTGGCCGCGGATCTCCCTGCAGGGAGGGACTGAGACTCAGGCTTAGAGTGTGGGGTGTGATGCTGGGCATAGTCACACACCATCTCCCCTCTAAGCCTTGCAACAAGGAATATGGAGCGTGGGCCTCAGAGTCCACCCCTCACCCATGACACAGCCTTGGGCATGTCACACAACCCCCCCCAGAGCCTCCTTTTTCTCACCCACACAATGGGGATACTGAGAAAGCTTATCACCTAATCCGTGGAGAGGATCCAATGGGATTTTGCTGCAAAGCATGTGACAGACACACAGCCATTAGGCAACAGCCACTCGATATTACTGCAAACAGCGGAAAGCAGAGCACGTGGCAGGTGTCCATACATGACAGTCATCGCTATCACAATGCAGGAGTGATGGTTCCCATTTTAACAGATGAAAGAATTAGGGCTCAAAGGAGTGACGTGACTGCTCGATGGTGTCAAGGCCATGAGAGGCACAGTGGGAATCTGAGCCCTGGTCCCCTCGGGGACACCACCCAGCCCCCAGACGAGGGTACCAACAGGCCCCACCCAGAGTTCTCACCCGTGCTCTGCGTCTCCAGTAGCCTGTGCATGGAGCTGTAGGGCCCGGGTGGGATGTTGAGGCTGGTGAGGGTGGGAGGCCCAGAGCTGGGGGCCACCTCTACGAGCGCCTTCTCTTTCAGCATCTCTGGTGGAGGGCTGGTGTGTACAGTGGGGTACACCTTCCCACTGCCCACAGTTCTGCCCGATGCCACAGACGGGGACCGGGGAGGGGCCCCCTGGCAGCGAACTGGCTCCAAGTGGCAGTCAGCATGGTAAAAGCTGTGCACAGACTCTGCACCACCTGGGGGGCCCCCAGAGAGGGCGGGTGTTGAGGGCGGTGGCAGCATGAGCCGGCGGGACCCACTGGCATCCCTGTCCTGGATCTCTGGGCTGGCCCGGGCGGCTCTGAGCGTCCCGTTGCCCAGGTGGTAATGGTGGTGGTGGTGGTGGTGGTGGTGGTGGACCAGGTGGTGGATGGACAGGCGGCGGTGGGAGCGAGAGCAGCTGCCACTGCGTTGAGGTTCCGGGCCCTCAAGGGGTGCTGGGCTGCTCAGGAGCCCGGCCCGCACGCCCGCTGCCCGCGAGACCCGGGCCAGCCTGCGGGCTGCCTTCCGGAGGATATACACCAGGTACTTGAGCAGCTCCTCGTAGCAGCTGCCTGGCTCCGAGAAGCTAGCCAGGGTGCTGGCGTTGGACAGGAACCGCACGCGCTGCTCCCGCATCAGCTGGCTTTCCCGCTGCTTGGTCTCTGAGAACTGCGTGGCAATCACCACGAGGCACAGGTTGATCATGAAGAAGGAGCCCACCTGTAAGGGTGGGGACAGGAAGAGCAGACGTCCTGAAGAAAAGCGAATCACAATGCCAGCTGCCACGTACGCGGGACTTCCCATAGGCCAGGCACCAGGCTCAACTGTTTTCCAAGCATTGTCTCATTTTATTCTTATGACAGTCTCAGGAGGTGACATCTCCATCTGACAGATGAGGAAACTGAGGCCCAGAAAGGAAAGGCTTTTGCCCAAGATCAAAATTGCTCAGCCAGTGCAGAGTAAGGCTGAGACTTGAACCAAGCTTCATGAAATTCCAAGGTGTTGCTATTGATCATAGTGTTTTCCTGCAAGGTTATCTCCCGAACTCCCCGCCCCCAAATATACCCATCTGAGGAGACTGAGCACCCCTCCCCAACTCCCATCAGGAGTACAGAACGCTGTGGAAATGAACGCACCAGGCATGTGGGGTTTTCCAGTTGGATTGAGCCTTTGAGATCTTGGCAAAAACCTTGTTCCCAAGACTCCTGCCTCTAGGCCCAATTCTAGCTGTGTGACCTTGGGAGAGACCCTTATCCACGGAGCCTTGGTATCCTCATGTGAAAGCAGGGACCATGGGTACCCCCTGTACCCACTGTACCCCTTTTCCCTGTGCTCCCCTCCCCCCACTGAGGGGCTGAACCCTGGACCCTACAGACTAGCCCAGCTGCCACTCTGACTTGCTCACACTCCCCTGGTCCCCATCCATCCCTCAGTTTCCCCAGACTCTGGGACGACCAACGCTTGGACAACAATCCCCAACAAAGGAAATGAATATTTATGGTGACAAAGCAGATTTTCTTTTCTAGATTGTGTCCTAGTAATTATGATAATTAGCTTCACTAGTGTGATTCCAGAGAGCTGTTTGAAAAGATTTTTCGGGGGGTGTGTGGGAGGGCGGAAACTAGGCCCCTTACGTCCCTGTCTGCTTCCTTACCCCTCCCCCGAGCCTGGGGGTGGGGGGCAGCACAGTGAGAAGACCCCACTTCCTGAAACACCGGCTTCAGCCCCTGAGGTGGGCGTCAGGGATGGGAACAGGCCTCCAGCCAGGCTTCGCCCCAAGCCTGCCCACTCTTCCGCACCAGGGAAGCTAGGGAGGCAGGAGGGGCTGGCCTGGGGGACTCGCGCTTTCTCGGGCCTGCCCTCTGCCTCTCACGCACCGGGAGCTGCCTCACTCTGTCTCTCCCTTCCTCTCCAGCTTGTCCTCGGTCCTGAGTCGATCTTAATCTTCTCCTTCTTTCTTCCCTCCACCCCACATGCCCCCACCTTAATCTGTTTCTTCATCTCTTTCTCTCAGTAGCCGACCCTGTGTCTGGCTCTGTCACTGGCCTCTTGGTGACATGGAATAAGGCCGAACTTGGGGTTGGTGGACTGGGGCAGAATTCCCAGCTCCAGGCTCTTACTTTTCTATGTGACCTGGGGCTCTGAGTTCTCATTTAGGAGATGGGGACCGCCATCCCTGCACAGGCCACCTCACAGGGGACTACAAGGATTAAGCAGGCAGCAGATGTGACAGCACACATCAGCAGTGATGCCCCACCCAGCGACATTAATCCGCAGCACAGGCAAAACACGTGGCGGGGTCGGATAAACGAGGAAACGTTGGTTTCCTCATCTGTAAAATAGAGATGACACAGGATGGCAGTGAGGATTAAATGTAGCAGCCTATAAAAAGAGCTTAGCACAGAGCTGGCACATAGTAAGTGCTCAATAAGTAAGCTGTGAGTGGTCGCAGTGAAGTTATTAACTATGAATGGTAGTAATTAAAACTATTAAATATTGCTGCTTTTGCTTCTGTCTCCTGCCTTCATAAAGTCTTGGAATTTCTAAGCTGGAAGAAACAAGAGATCACGCAGTGTTTCTCAACACCGACTGATGGGGACTTGGGGTGGAACAATGCTTGTTTGCAGACATTTCAGGATGTTTAGCATCTCTCCCTTCCTGCCACAACAAAATGCCAATGGCACTCCCCTCGTTCTTGGAAAACACTGAACTCTGTGAACATACTAAACACCACTGGACTGTACACTTCAAATGGGTAAATCATATGATAGGTGAATTATATCTCAATAAAGCTGTTTTTTGAAAAACAAAACAAAACAAAGCCAGAACCACCTTTCCCCATTTCCAAATGTCCCCCAGGGGAGACGGTATCTCCCTGGCTTGAGGACCATCTATTTTACTGATGAAGAAACAGAGGCCCGGAGTGGGATGGGGAGCTTTGAGGGGAATGACTTGCCCAAGGTCATAATAGCAGTTAGTGGTAGAGTCTGGCCTTGACCATGGATTTCCTCCTGACTTCCCATCTGATGCCCTTCCTATGAGGACTTGTCCTGAGAGCTAAGAACTTCAGTCTGAGCAACACTTTCCCTCTCTGGACTGCCCCGCCGGTGTCCCCAGGATCCCACATCCCCACAGGGGGCTAAGGAGTCACTCACGATGATGAGGAGGATGAAGTAGATGAAGTTGTAGAAGGAATGAGCATCCATCACAAAGTACATGATGTCGACCCAGCCCTCCAGCGTGATGACCTGGGAGGGGCAGAGGGGCAGGCTGACTCTGGGTCCACACAATCCTCCTCCAGTATCCTCCAGAGGCCCTGATGCCCACCTTGACCCTGAGAGTGACCACTGCAAGCCTGGACTGTGTCCTGGGGCCAGCATGCTCGGGAATCTCCCAGGCCCCAGACTGCCGCACCTGGAAGATGGCGATCCAGGCATAGCCGATGTTGTCGAAGTTGATGGCGCCCTTGAAGGGGTTGTGCTCCCCAGCGGAGCAGTTGGTGTAGTACTGGTTCCAGTTGACGCAGGTGGTGTTGCTGGAGCTGTTGTAGGCCTCGTAGTCTAGACCACAGGGCGGGCCGCCACCCCCCTCCCCGCGCAGCGTGGGCACGCTCCTGCAGGAGCGCATGCCGTTCTCGCGCGGCTGGGAGCAGATGAAGGGGCTCTCGTCCTCGTTCTCTGTCTGGTAGTAGCGCTCCAGGTCCACACTCAGGGGACTGCAGGGAGGGAAGCAGGGCAGGGATGAGGCTGGGGAGGGGCCCAGGAAGGGCGAGCTGGCGTGAGTGCACCGAGGCTCACAGAGTGATGGGGCAGGACCGCGGGTGGGGAAGGGACAGGGCAGGGCAGGGCTCTGTGGGCACCAGGAGAGGAGACGAGGGCTGAGCAGGGAAACTCCAGAGTTGGGATGTCGGAAGGTCACATCCTAGAGCTGTGGTTTTCAAACTTTGTTGCATGTGAGGCTCACTGGAGGAGCTTTAAAAAATTCCGGCATCCAAGCTGAACCCCGAGACCAGCGAAATCAGGACCTCTGGAGGTGGCTCCCCCACCCCAACACTGGTAATTTTGAAAACTCCCCAGGGGGTTCCAATGTGTAGCCAAGTTGTAGAACCAGATATGTCTCAGATCTGAGAACAGATGAGCCGCAGGAAGGAGGGACCCAGGGAGATCCCAGGCCCATGACCACTCCCAGGTCCTCCCCTAGCCCGTCCACCACTCACAGGCTGAAATTCTCGGGTAGGAAACATCGGTTGCGAAGCAGCCCTGCCCACAGCTGGACGCCGACGATGCCGAAGATGAAGAAGACAAAGAAGCAGAGCAGCAGCACGTTGCCCAGCATGGGCAGCGTGTCCAGCAGCAGCGTGACGAGGATGCGCATGCCTGTGGGGGCAGAAGCCTCGCTGGGGACGCCAGGCTGGCAGCACTCCCAGAGGGGCCTTCCGGGGACGCTTATGGCCCAGCTCAAGACAGAGGGGAGACCAACAGATACCTCTTGCTCCCCAGGCATTCCCTGCGCCTCTCTCCCTACCCTCTACCCCTCGTGGCTCACCCACACACCACCACCAAGGCGCCAGAGTAGCGTGGTTTCCAAAGCACTCTCACACCACGTCCCACCCAACTCTCCCAGCATCGGTGCGGGGTGAATGCCGCCACCCCCGACTTACAGATGAGAAGCCAGAAGCTCAGAGGAACGACCCGAGTAGCCCAGTATCACAGAGCTGCTAAAGCAGGTGCCAGGACTTAAACCCAGGCTTTGTGCTTCCGAAGCCCACCACTCCCAACATACACAGACTGCCCTCCCACTTCCTTCTCTCGCCAGTCACCTGACCTTTCTACAGTATCACCACTGGGGTCACTGGGGAAACTGAGGCAGGGAACGCCAGGAAGGATGCTAGCAGGCAGGAATCTCACTTGGAGAGGCAGCTCCGCAGCAGGGGCCAGGACGCCCTGTGCTTCACCATGGCTCTGCGCCCCCCAGCCCTGATTTTCTTCCCTGCTGGGTCCAGATCCCTAAATCAGGACCCGAAGAGACACTACACTGTTTTCTCAGAAGTCCATCAGTTAACAGCCCCCTCCATGGGGAAAGCCACTGAAACCTCCCTCCCAAAAAGCCCTGTTAGAGATACTTCCCTCTCTCCATACTCCAGGTCTAAAACCCAAGCAGCCCAAATGGTCTGAACCAGTCCCCCGTCCCCTGTCCACCAAGCCCTTGTCAAGCACACAGATCTCTAATGGCTCCTTTCGACCTCCAAAGTGCCATCTATGGCCCCCTGCCCCCTCCAGGGCAAAATCTTCTAAGCAGCAGCTTATTAACCCTCTTGGTGACTGCGGCAAGTGCCCAGCCCGCCCCTGCCAGCCTGGCCTTCCCCATCCCCCTTCAGCTCCTCTGTGCTCCAACTGAGATCAATTCCTCAGGGTTTGCATTAAGGGAATTACACCGGTGGTTAGACAGAGGCCTATAAATCTGCCAGCCATCACCTGGGGCAGAAGAGGAGGCAAGACACGCCCCTATCCCAGAGCTCCTGTTAACACCAACACACACCAGCCCCCGGAGAACACACTCAGCTAGGCTCTCCCAGAGGCAGCCACATATCTCTCTCTCTCTCTCTCTCTCTCTCTCTCTCTCTCTCTCACACACACACACACACACACACACACAGGGAAGGGGGCTGCTGCTACATCCAGCACACACAGAGACCCAGAAATGCGTGTCCCCCCAACTCCCACCCCCGGGACTGCAGCGGGACCATCTGCAGCTTGTGTAGGTTGGGGAGTTGCAAAGGGGGCCTGAGCAAAGTGGGGGGGCAGGATGTAGGGGGAGCTAGAGCTGCCAAAGCTTCGCTGGCTCCAGAAACCAATGCGGTTTAATTTAGATAATGGTCCCAGCAGTCCCTGCAAAGGGTTGGAAGGGGCTGGGAAGGAGGAAGGGAACAGAGCTGGGAGGGTGTGGCATGGAGTGGCCTTGTCTGGAGAGAAGTCATGCTCAGCATGGCCAGTGTGGTCTCACCAATGAGAACCAGACCACATGAGAGGCTGTTCTGGCTATAACAGGCCGTTTGCACCTTGCGTCCAACCTGGCCTGCCAGCCCTTCCACCCGTCCCACCCAGCCCTATTGCCCTGGGAGGTCATCTAGCTGAAGGCAAAGGGTCATCTGAGATGTTTCGGAGACTCTGACCCAAAGCCAGTCTAAAATGGGGGGTGGGGTCTTCCCAGGTGACTCTCACAGTGCCACAGCCAGGGGCAGGGGCTCCCTTTGGTTCCAGTGACCCCAGCTCCCTACTGAGCCTGTGAGTGGTCAGGTGAGGACATGGTCGCAGGGGTGGGAGGTCGCTGAGATTTCCACATTTCCTCTTGGGGCCCTCTGTCTAGGGGCTGAGGGCCAAGGGGTCACTCACTGGGCACCCGATTAATGGCCCTGAGCGGTCGCAGCACACGGACTGTCCTGACAGCTGAGAAGCTGACGTTCTGCAGGTCCAGCGAATACTCCAGCATCCTGCGAGAGGGGCCCAAAGGGAGGCCCTTTGAGTCAGAGGCCACCAGGGGGTCAAAAGAGGTCAAAGAGGACTCCTGCTGTGGAGGCAGCAGGATGACCTCTGGCTCCTCCTCCACCAAGGGACCCTGAAGATCTGGCTCTGTCTGAGGGTCAGGGCCACCCCAAGCCAAGGACAGACTCTGCATCAGAGAAGGAGGCAGAACGGGGGCGGAGGGCATGGCATTCAAAGAAGTACAGGCAGGAGTGCTACAGGCAGGACAGCCTCGGACCCTTAGTGGGTAGCCAGGGAGAAAGCAGAGCTGTAACTGGGCCGGGGGCAGGAGGCCTGAAACCCTGGCCCTGAGGAAGGGACTGCTCTGATCCATGCTCTCCTGTCCTCAGCCCAGGTCCTCACCCTGCGATGACGATGAAAAAGTCAAGCCGGTTCCAAGTGTCTCCCAGGTAACACTTTTTCCCGAAGATGCCCAAGGCCACCATCTTCACCACCATCTCCACAGCGAAGAAGGCAAAGATGAAGTCATCAAAGGCCTGGTGTGGGGACAAGAGGCTGCTGAAACTAAGAAGGGGGTCAGGGGACACCCTCCACTCCCACCACAGCCCCTGCCAGTCGGGTCAGGGCCACTTGCAGAGAAGGAGTCAGGGGTGTTAGTATTAGAAGCTGCATGGCCCCCAACATTCATGGCACACCCACCTGCAGGATTCGGCAGCGCTGGGAGTCACAGGCGATGTCCTCGCACGGCCGGAACATGCCCAGGGTCACACAGTTGAGAAGGATGACCAACATGCTGATGCGCTCAAACCAGGTATCGGGCCGTCAAGGAAACAGCTAGGCAAGACTGGAGCTGGAGCTGGCCCCCACACCCGCCCTGACACCTCCTGCTTCTTGGTCCCCCCACCCCATCCGAGACTAGCCAGGTGGTGGGAGGAGTGAGGGGGGGGCTTGACCTCTAGTCAGACCAGCCCCCAGGCCCAGGCTCACCTTGGTCATCTCACCTCTCTGGACCCAGTTTCCTTATCCATAAAGGAGGAAAAGCCACAAATACCCTGACTATTTGCACAAGCCATGTGGGGAATAGCATCGATCGTGCTCGTGGAAATGCCAGACACCGTGAGTTTGCTGCTGAATGTGAATCCTATTCTTCCTACCGCACAGGGTAGATGTGAGAAGCAAATGAGATAATGTATGCGAATGTGTTACACAAACCTAAAGTCGGATTATGCTGCCTTACAGTTTACCAAGCACTTTCTCACAATGCCACAGCTGATGCTCACCACAGCCCCAGGAGGCATCCAGGGGAGATCATTTTATTCCCCGGAACCCAAGGAAACTGAGGCCCAGAGAGCTGAAGTCAAGTACCGAAGGTCACCCGACAAGCCAGGACAAGGCTGAGGTTTCTGAGCTCCCGATCTATGATGCTCTCCTCTGTGCACCATGGCTGCTCAGGCAGGCAGAAAGGTGCTGTTGTGACCGCCCCAGTGGTAGGAGGACAGGCAGAGGTCCACGGCGGTGGTCCCCCTTGCCACAGCACTGCAGCCCGAGGCTCCCTCTTCCACAGCCAGCCACCTGACCTCTCAAAGCCCTCAAACAGCTGCTAGACACACTCACGCGCTCAAATATTGAGGACCTGCTACATGTTAGACACTGTGCTAGGCATAGCCCCCAGGCCGTGCAGAGTGGACAATACCCTGCACCCACAAGCCATGCGCCATCACACCTTCCTGTGGCTTCCAGCCCAGACCAGCCAAAACAGCAAGGAGGAGAGGGGTTCTTTCTAAACCCTGAGTCTTTCCACAGAGTGGATTCTACTAGGTGACTCACTTCCAGTCCATCAGCAGGACAATGTCCCAAATACCCTCTGGACCTTAAAAGGTTCCAGGCACTAGACTCACAGATAAATGAGGTAAATGAGCAGGGAGAGGAGACTGGGGAAGGGAGACCACCTAGGGAATGGCAGCCCCTGGCATGACCCACCAAGCCAGGCTCAGTGGGGCCCATAGCATGTGGAGTCTTCCTGTCTCAACCCAACTCTGGAATGTCCCATGACTCCCCCAGTCCCCTGGCAGCTCTCCCCCTCCTCCGCCCACTACCCAGGCCCTTTTCCTTCGGGCTCACACCCTGCCCACCACCTGTCCCTGGCACCCTGGAAGTCCTAAGGCACTGCAGTTTCCCTAATCTCCACCCTCTTACAAGAATAAGAGTTTTAAAAAGAAGTTCTAGGTTTTTGGGGGTAAGTAGGTGGGAGGGAGGAAATAGAGAGTGCTGTGTTTCCATGGAACTGTTTTTCTGAGTGGAGCCAGAGCCCAGTGGATCTCTCCCCAGAATGGGGGTCAGCCAGGGGTCACCATGGAAAAAGGGGGACAGGGAGGGAGTCATCATTTGAGAAGGGAATACAATTACCCTCAAGAACTGGTCTGCTTTCCCCAAGCTAGCCCTCTCCTCTCCTCCGCAAGGGAAGGGGGTCTGGGAGGGTCCCATGTGAGCAAATGTCTCTATATGAGGGAGGGTGGGCAGTCCTTTGGGAAAGAGGGGCTCCTGGGACATCTGTTTGGACGCCTCTAATGGCACGATCCCACCATGTTGGTCACCTAAGCACTTGTCTCATCTCCCTTACAGAGCTGTGGGCTCCCAACAGGCTGGGGCACTCTGACACACCTTTCTATACTGCACGGAGCTGGGAGTAGTGCCTGGTATGTGGCAGATGATCAATACATGGGAAGAGTGAATGAAGCAATCAATCGATCAATCAATCTCCCTGCCTAGAAGCCAGATGTGTCTCCCCATTCATGCTTTCCTGCCTTGCTTCCCTTGATAGAAATGAATGGACTGATTATAACCATGGGGGGAGGAGCAGAAGTGACCCCAGAGAGGAGCTGCCTTTCTTTCTGTCCTCACCTTACACAAGCTCAGCCTGGGACCTTTTATAGCCAGAGTCTGTCTCCAAATGACCCCATGCCCAGCTCTTAACCATGGCAGCCCTTCCGCATTCCAGCCTACTTCCAGGACGTCCTGCCTGCGCTCTGCCTCTCACTACAGGTGAGCATAGTGGACAGGGAAGAGATCAAGGCACAGGAAAATGTGGGACAATCTGAATAGAGGAATAATTAATGGGGGGGAGTCTTTCACCCTTTTCAGGGTTGGGCTCGTTTCCTTGGAAACATGGCAGTATGTCACTGTGTGATGTTCTTCTGTTGCCATAACAACAGGAGGATGTGTCACCAGGTGGTGTGGATTTGTTGCCATGGTAATTAAAGAGACCCCCCCCACACACACACACATGATCTCCCCTCACTCAGGCTGCTGTCTCATCCTCATGCAAGGAAGGGGGATCAGGGAGACCCACAGGTTATCAGGTTGGAGGAACCATGTGACAGATCCCCATGGTAACCAAGGGAACGGGGGACACTGGTTGCCATAGTGATTATGAGAGACCTGTGTAGTCACATGCCTACTGTTGCTATGGTGACTGTCTGGGCTGGAGTGGATCCCAAAGGGGGGGTAGGTGAGGGGAGGATCTTTCTTCTCCCCACAAACCATCATCAAAAGCAGAGAAAAAGGAAATGGCAGAAAGAGGAACCCCACTTCCATCCCTCCTCCTTTTCTCCCTCCTGGGAGAGAGAACTAGAGCATGTTATCTCCACAAATGAGTCCTCTCAGTGGGGCCTTATCTAGATAGAGCCCTTGCCTAGCCTGGCAGCTGGAAGGGTGAGGGAGATGGGGAGAGAAGGAGGCGGGCTGGGTACCTCTGGGGGCACAGGGGCTCCAGGCATGAACTGAGAAGGGAAGCAGGCCCTCTTGCTACCCCATTCTGTCCCAGGAATCTGGAAATCTGAGACTGAGGAACACTGAGGAGGAAATGGGCTGGGACCCAGGAGTCCTGGCCTTCTAGTGAGAGTTGAGGAGGTGGGGGGGCAGGCTCTGGCCTTGCCCGTCCCACAGAGAGGCCGGTGTCTGTCGGATCCGGGAATCCCACAGGGGCTCGGCCTCGTGGTTCACACTGGGGGGTGCTGGAAGGGGGATTCCCCCAGCAGAGCCCCTACTCCTACAAGTCCATCTCCCCATGGTCCCCCTGGCCAAAACTCCAGCGTGTGGGTGTGTGGGGAGAGAGGTTTCCAGCTGAACTGAAAACTGAAGTCCACAGAAAGGCAGCGGGCCCCACCCAGAGACAGAGACATGAGACACAGAGACACAGAGAGACGGCCCACTGGAATCTTTGAGAGGGGAAATAGGCCAGAAATCCGATTCAAAGTCTGTGACTCCGTGTGTGTGCGCGTGTGTGCGCACGCGCATGCCTGCGCGTGTGAGCAGTTGTGTCTGTCGCCATCCCGGCTGAGGCAGGCAGGGCGGGGTGAGAGCTGGGCGGGAGCAGGCAAGGGGTGTGGGGGGGGCCTGTGTGGTGGGGGTAATCCCAGGAATGCCTCCAACTGGCACCATGGGTGACGAGGAGTCCCCCAGCAGAGCGGTGGAGTGCAGCGGGCGGGAAGGAGTGTGTGTGTGACACAGGAGGGTGGGCCTGGGGCAGAAAGACCACCAAGGGGTGAGCTGCCCCCTCATCCCCTCCAATTCCCAGCCCCAGCCCTTCACCCCGGAATCCCAGGGTTCGGAAATGGGAGGAGGGAATTGATGAGGAGACAGGAAGAGCATCCACCCCCTATTTCCTCTGAGGACAGCAATGGAGAATTCTCCTTAGGCAGGAGAAACAGGCAGACTTGTGGCACTGGGACAGTGGCAAAGAAGGCTCCAGAAATCCCTGGTGCCCCCTCCACTCTAGAGGCACACACTCAGACACACAGAGTGATGAACAGTCAGTCACACACTCGCACTCACTTCTGGAAGCCATTAGGGCTCCTGCCGGTCAGGCCTCCCCCTTCTCCCCCACTCCTGGCAGGCTCCCCTCTCCCCCACTGGCCCCCCTCCCACTCCCCCTCTCTCGGCATCCCAAATGCCAGCCTGTGATTTCCAAATGAGAAAAAGCTGTGCTGGGCTCTGAGCTTGGAGAAACTCCTACACAAACTTCCAGATGTGACACAACAGCCAGAGAGGGGATGCTCAGGATCTCCTTCCGGGAGGGGAACGCGCCCTCGCCCTGGAGAAGCACACGCTGGCCAGGGGACACGTGCCTCTACAACCTGGGGAGGGGGGCTTTCGGGCTTTGAGTTGACTGCCAAGACCCTGCTCTCCCCAACACCAACACATGCACTTGCGCACCCCTCTGCTTTTTACTGCCCTCTCTCCTTCCCTCCCTCACACACACACACACACACACACACACACACACACATGACATTTCCTACCTGGATATCTAGATCTCCTCTCTAGGAAACCTGGTCTCTTAAAGAGGCTGAGAGAGGAGGGGGCCAAGAAGAAGAATGTGCCAAGAAAAGCCAAACTGGCTTCAGTTGGTGGGGGGCGGGAGGGAAGTGTCCTTATGTTCCTCTTCCCTCGGGCTCAGAGGTGCAGAGGGACCCTTGTGGAGCAAAGGCAGGTTTCACAGATATCGCAAAGACAGAAAAGGAAAGAGGAAGGCCCTCTGGCAGTGAAAATACAGGTTTCCCTTGGTTCTTGGGTAGGATGGAAGTGGTGGGGGGCACAGCTCAGGCAGCCCCCTTGCCAAGAAATTGTTCTCATCCCATCCCCAAGCAAGCCAGGCTCAGCTGCTTCTCCAGACCTAGCTAGTGATGTGGCTGTCCCCCATCCCAGACCCCCACTCCCAGAGATAAGCCTGCTCCCACTCCCAGGATGAGCACCAGGCTCTCACCTCTCTTCCCTCAACCCAGTCCTCACCACCTGTCTCCTTCCAGACCCTCAAGGAAGGAGTCTGCCTCCAAACCCTCCACTAGCACCTGGAGATACGGCAGGTGGGAAGAGATGCGAGCCAAGAAGTCTGTTTTGGGGGGCAGGGTGGAGAGGGAGATCTATCTATCTGCCCCACCCAGACCACAGAGGACATAAAGGCTGGTGCTTTTCACCCTTTATGGAGGGGGTGGGTGGTTGGGGGCAGAGATGCTCAGAGCGCATCCTTCTCAACAGTATTTCATTCTCCATCTCGATCTCTGCCATGGAGAAAGGGGCCTGGGGATGGGGGAATCACAGCTCAAGATTGTGTCTATTCAGAGGACAACAGTCCTCAGAAGCCCCCACCTCTCTCTTTCTGTAGCTCAGAGAGAAAGGAAGAAGGGGAAGGGGATGGGGAGAGGGTGTGATGAGGGGAGTTTCCCAAAGACCCACAGGGTGCAGAGGATGGGGGGTGGGGGAGACCCAAGCTCATCCCTGCTTTGCGCACTAGAGGCAGCAAAGCTGCAGAGTAAGGGCCGCACCAAGCTTCTGCACCCCCCTTCCCCAAGGCAGAGTTTGGGCTGGGCTCTCAGGGGCTACAAGGGAGAGCTGGGGTTTCCCACTCTAGATCCCAAAGAACCTCTGAGCTGGAAAGAAGGAACCAGGAGAAGCTGTCAAGACCTGGGATGGCAGCGCAATCTCACCCCACCTTTCCTTCCCTTAGTGGCAGGACCCACCCTGGAGCCTGGAGCCAGGCATTAGTCAAGCAGCACTTTGTGCTTGGGGTTTTGGGAGCTGGGGTCTCCTCTACCACTCCAGACTGGGCAGAGGGTAGGGGGCAGAGCTAAATCCATCTCCCTAGAATGTGGGGCTTGCATTCCCGAAAACCATATGCAGAGTAGACACTGGGGTGGTGGACCTAAGTCTTCCTTAGTGAACACACTCACAGTCTCACTGTTCTCCCAGGACTTTGGAAGGGCTGCAGTCCCCCATACCTGCCTTGCTAGCAGTGGGAGCACTCTATTTGTGAAAGGGGAGGAGTAACCTGGACCAGCTAAATCCCATCCCCCACTTGCTAAAGCTCTTGTCACAGTCTTTCCCTCCACAAGAAAAAATCCAGTACAAAACTCCCCAACCCAGTCTTAAGCACCCTGCATGGAAGAAAGAATTGGGGTGGAGGGAGGCGCTCCCGGCATTGGGCTCCAGCTGAAAGGGGCTCCACTCCAGCTCCGGGGCAGACGGCCCCCCTCCACCACATCTTGTTCTCATTCTGCGCCCCTGACATCAGCCGCCGCCGGAATCTCCTTGTTGTGCCTCCAACCCGCGAGGTGGGGGGTGGCGGCGATAGGACCTGGTCCCCGCCCCCCAAATCTCCCTCTGGGTCAGTAAAAACCTCAGCCTCAAGGACCAGGTGGGGGGATTAAACCCTAGAATCCGCCGCAAACTTTGGGGCGGGGGCAGGAGGGAAACCCAGGAGATTGCGGTTCCCCCTCTTCCGTCCCCGCAGCTTCCTCCCCTCCCCACCCCCCAAACTCGGAAACCAAACCCAGCTCGCTAACCCGCGGCGGGCGGAGTAGAGCTCCCAGGCTCCTGAAGCTTCCCACATCTGGAGGACGACCCTCCCCTGCCCACATCTGGAGAGGATCCAGCTGCGGACCATCAGGGCACACCTCCTCTCTTTTCCTGGCCTGGACCCCAATCCCCCAAGGAGAACTGAGGTGTGTGTACGGAGGTGGGGCTCGCCCGGGGTACCGACTCGACCTGCTTGCGTCCCCGCTCCCACTCTGACGCCCCCTCCCTTCCTTAGCAGGCCCCTGTCATCTGTCCACCCTCCAGGCTCACTTCTCCGACTCACCTGGCTTTAGGTCCCCTCCGGCGGCGCAGCCCGCCCCGCTTCCGATCCCGGAGCCTGGCCGTCGTGCCCCGAAGGATATGGGTTACAGACCGTGCGGAGACACCAGCTCCGCGGGCGGCTGTCCTGGCTCAAGTAGAAAAAAACCACCGGGGCCAGCGCCGGGTACGGCAGCCCCTCCGCCTCGGAGTCCGCACTGCCCGGGTCCTTTTCTGCGGACCCTGGCCCCGGCCGGCCTCCGGCCCCCGACAGGTCGTTCAGCCGCATGAAGCTCCGGGGCTGTCCCGACTCCTCGGCGCCCGCTCCATCCTCCTCCTCGTCCATCCTCTGGCCAGCCGGGGCCCCGAGCGGTCCGGAGAGGGGCGAGCGGCGCCCCTCAGAGTAGGTGTCCTCACGCAACCGGGGGGCCCCGGCGGGGGCGCATCTGGGGAGCTCTAGGGCGCAAGCTGAGCCCCCGGGAGGGCCAGTTCAGCCCAGCTCCCCCTGCCCGCAGGGGCATGCTGCCCGCGGGGCGCCGAGTCGCAGGGAAGCCCCGCCCGGCGCGAGTCCCGCTTCCCCAGGGCCCCCGGGGCTCCCCGGGCCAGCCGGCCGGCTCCCCGTCACTTTGTTCCGGCTTCTTCGCTTCGCGCCCAGGCTCCGGTTGCCCGATTCGGCGCTACCTTCGGCCAAGCGGCTCCGAGAGGGGGAGAGAGAAGGGGAGCACCGGCGGAGGGCGGGGGGTCCGGGGAGGGCGCCCCCACTTCCCGCGGCGCAGCTGGAGCAGGATCTAAGGGGTCAGTATCGTCCCGGCTCCGCGCCAGCGGCGGCGGGGGGAGGGGAAGAGGGATCTCTTTGGGGGTGGGTTTGAAGGGGGTGGGGGGCGGCTCCTTCCTCCGCCCCGCGGCGGGCTCACGGTCAGGGAGGGGCGGGGAGACGGTGGGGGGCAGTCCTGGGCGGGGGTGGAGGCGGAGATGCCACCGCCGCAGCCGCCGCGGTGGCTGCCGCTGCCGTAGCTGTCGCCGGCGCCACTGCCTCCTCCTCCGGCCGAGACGCGGAGCGAGCAAGCGAAAGCGGCGGCGAGGAGCCCGGCGCACACCACAGCTGGATCCCTCACTCCAACTTCAAGCCTCGGCCCCGCCTCTCCCCTGCCAGCCTCGCAACCAATCGCCGCGCGCCGTCGGCTCCGAGCCGCGCGCCCATTGGCCAGCCGCCGTGGCAGTGCGGGCGGGAGCGCCGGGAGAGAACCACAGCTGGAATCCGGTTCCCACCCCAAAGCCCAGGACCGCCCCTCTCCCCTCCCCTTGCCCCTGGGTCCGCTCCCGAAGGCTGGAGCCAATGAGACGGCTGCACAGACCGAACCCACTTTCCTATTGGCCTCTGGGGTCTTTGGGACTCCCCTGGAGTGAGTCCCGGAGAGTCAGTATTCGGCTTGGAGGTCTTGGGGTAGCGCCGCAGGCCCCGGAGATCCTTTGTCTACGACCCTGAATTGGACAGCAGCCGGAGGGCGGAGCTCCTCTCTAGGCGGGCCTGGGGAAGAAGGGAGCAGGCTGCACGGGGGTGAGGGTGTGACCAGGGTCCCAGAGCGAAATCCTGGGTCTCCACCTGGTTAATCGTCCACCCCGGAGTTGAGCCTGGGAGCGGGACTGGGGAAGGGAAGGAGCAGAGCTGGGGTCCCAGGGATGAGGCTTCGAGCTGGAAGGGGCTGGTCTTGGGGAAGCAGGCAGAGCCAGGGAAAGACAGGGGTAGGCATGATCGGGGCGTGGCTCCCACCAACCTCTTGGGCTTATTGGTCCTCCTCCAAAGTACACTTCTGAGGCTTTGATCCTGACCTGGTAACCCTGACTTGCTGGCCCTGACCTCACGTTGGCGCTCCTGAGCTTCATCGAGCTTCATCCCCTACCCCTAGGGATCCTTTGAAGGGCGTGGACTCCACGAGGGGGCTCGGAGCTTGAACACGTGGGCCCAGGCAGATAGCTCTGGACCGCAGATCTCGGATCCCCAGGAGCAGCTGCGGAGCAGAACGAGGACTCCTGCAAAGCGACCTGCGGGGGTCTCGAGTGTGTGGGAGGGGGTGGGAGCACAAACCTGGCCCTTACCAACTCTTAACCTTCAAAGTCCCCACCAACACCCAACCCTGTGCCTCAGTTTCTCCCTCTCGAGTTCCAATATGGCTTAGGGGGAGGCTGTCAGTGGGACAGGAGCTCCGCCGGGCTGCTCCCTTCGCTCCCCTCCACTCAAACCGCAGCGGGCCCTCGTGGGTCTGTGCTTTCCTCGCGCGCACACGCACGCGCAGACCCCGGCCCTCGCCCCGCCCACCTTACGGAGTTCTGGGGCTTAGTGAGCTCTAGCTCCCTCCCGCCGCCGGCGCCACTCCAGAAAGATGTGGGTAGCGGGAGCGCCGGGCTGCTGGAGTGCTGGGCGCGGGTGGAGGGGTAGGGGGGATCAAGGATGAAACACTGGTAAGCACTTCCCCAACGTCTGCGAGAGGTAGACACGGCGGAAACGAGCAGGTCAGTCAGTTCCCTCTCTGGAGACTTGGGGCGCTTACGCCACTGCGGAGAGGCCGAGGGATAGATCGGATGACCTTCGGTACCCCCCTCCCCCGACTCCCGGGCATTCTTCGCTCTTCTAGGACTGCGCCACCCACGCAGCCCCCGCGCTCCGCCGCGGCGGGGGTTGGGGGGGGTCTCAGCTCCGACCGCGGCAGGTTATGGGGTGGGATGGGGAGGGCTGAGTGGCTGCTGCGCTGTCGCCTCCCTGGTTGCCCTTTCGCCGAATCCGCGCACCGAGCTGGGCAAATGAGGCCGGGCTCATTTGCGTTTCATGCTAATGAGCAGATCCCCTAAGTGCCTTTTTTTCCTGGCGCGAGTCTCTGCTCTCATTCCGAGTGTGAGGCGCCAGAGTCCTGAACTTGGGGCGTCTTCTGGGAGAGGGGGTGCATTTATGGTTGCTCCGCGTGTCTGACACCTTCTTCCCTCCCGCGGGTCCGCAGTCTGCCGGTTGGGCCTGCCCTTCCCGCCAGGGTAGAGGCCCGGAGCTGGCACGGAGAGGGAGGGACTCCCATCACCCACTCTTTGCAGAGGGGGAAAATGAGGCCAGAGAAGCTTGCCCACCTCGATGGTCAGGTTTCCTGGTGGTCAGCAGGCCCCACATACTCATCCATCATCCAGGCCACCCCTGGTCTCTGGACTGAACCCTGTTACAGAACATACCCAGAAAGGAGGGCAGGCACTAACACGTCTGGATAAATTGAGATCCACATCTGCTTCCCTGGGTTCGGGGCCTGGAGGAAACTTGCCACATAAGACATCCTCATCCCTGTACTAGGGCACCAGGGGACTGTGATGTCCAGTCGGAGACGCTCACCCTTAGCCTTAGGGGGAGGGGCGGAGGAGGCCGGACCCACAGGGAAAGCAAGAGCTGAAACTGTCTTTAACTCCAGTCTGCCAAGCCTCAGCTCTGACATCACCGCCTCAGAGCGGCCTTCTTTCCAGCAAGTGTTTCAATCCCTCTGAAGTGCCAAGGTGCTGAGGACACACTACGGAGCCAGACAAAAATCTGGAACCTTGTAGCACTTAGCCCAGGCTGGGATGACATATGTCCCCCTCCGGGCTCTGTGTTCCCCAAGGGGCTGTGTCCATTCTGCTCACTAGGACCTAGTCTAGGGATTGGCACCTAGTTATTAGGTGAATAAATAACCTCAGGTGGTGAGTGGGAAGGGGAGGGAAAAGAAATTCTTTTCTTTGGGCTTCAGTTTCCCAACAACGAAGATAAGCTGAAATGTCTAAGATCTCTTCTACCCCCACATATGCCCTGCTCAGGGCTCCTGCAGTGACCCCTCCCTCACGGCCCATCTGGCTCCCCCAGGAGCAGAGACCGTCCTCCCATGTGAGTCTCTTTGCTCAGGGATGATACACACATTGACCCATTTGGTCACCCCACAACCCTGAGAGCTGAGTGGGTGGTCCCCCGTTTTTCAGATAAGAAAGCTGAGGCTTAGAGAGATGAAATGACTTAAGTGACTGCTCACACCTCATGGCCTATCTCCACTGACCCTGCCCCCAGCTGTGCTGTTGGGAGAGCAGGGAGCACACACCCAAGAGGGAGGGCAGCAAAGGGGAAGGGAAGCTGCAGAGACTTTTAAAATCCCACATCTGAGCAAAATTTATGTTCAGCCCTGCCCTCTTTAGAAATTCAAGGCCTCCTGGGAAAACTAACCCTTTAAGGCACTAACTCCTTCTTCTGAACCCATTTACAGAATCCCATTGTCATGCGCGTGCCCAGCCGGCCACCACAGAGCAGACTGGATGGAAGGAAGACACCAAGTGCACCCGCCTTCACAGCTGTGCCTGGGCCTGCTGGGGAGGGGGAAACCTTGGGGGGTCTTTACTGCACGCTGAAGACCCCAGAGGGAACCAGAAGTGCTGAGGAGTCACAGGGCAGTCTCTCACCTTCTCTGGGCCTCCAATATCATCTACCAGTACGAGGATGAAGGTACCTCCCTCACCAGCTCATTCATGAGGGTCAATGGGATGACAGTGGCAAGAGGGCTTGGTAAATTGCCCAGACTATTCCAAAGCCAGGACTGGGGCTGCCAAAAAGGCCACCTGTGCTTCACCACACTCCATCCTCCCTCCCTGCCACCTCCCAGGCCCAGCTCCACTTGCCCAGCCCTTTGGCTTCCTGGGGAGGCTGACTGGGGGCCAGCTAGAATGGGGCCAGCTGACCTCGTTGGCCAGAGCTCTAATCCCCTCCAGATGGACCGGTGGCTTGCACCGAGGGTCTGGCTGCCCAGCTGACTCTGGTCCTGGTGACCATGTGTGGCTGTGGGTGACCATGTGCAGGGAGCAACTCCATCCAGTCCCCTACTCCTTCCTGCTCCACTCCTCCCCATGGCTGACATTCCCCCAGGCAGTGGCCCCATCCGGCTGCTCCTTTCCTCTAGCAGCCTCTGTTGGCTGTGCTGCTTGGTTGAGGGGCTATGAGGATGCCCAGGGCTCAGCAGACCCCTGAAGGCCCCAGGGGGCAGCTCCCCTCCCATCAGCCTCATCACTCCCCATCAGCTCTTCTGAAAACATGCTTCCCAAACACAAACAACCCCCGTGGAAGCTAGATGGGATTTCTGGAGCTGGCGAAGATGTGTGTGCCAAGGATGGGACTCAAGAGCATCTCCCAACATGAGCAGGCAGGAGGAGGTCACAGGAAGGCACTGGCTTTCTCTGCAGCAAGAAGGACTCAGATAGATTTGGGGAAGGACTTCTAACCCAATAGATGCTCCAAATGAAAGAGAACTCTTTCCCCAGACCAGTTTGTATGGCAACAGAGAGATGGACAATATGACCTCCTGCAGGGAGGCCATGCTTCCATCCTGGTGTGGCGGGGGCTAGATGGATACCCCCAAAGAGATGTCTTAGTCTTGATGACAGCACCTCCCGAAGTATACCAGGGCTTGTGCAAATGTCACCATTCCATGAAATATAAAAGCTCATATAAGGTATCTCCTGCCCCTTTCCTGGCTCAAGACCAGGAAACAATGGGGAGGGGAAGCAGATCCCCTTCTTAGCATCTCCTGGGGGCAAGGATTGGGCTTTGCCCTCCCAGGCCAGTCCACACCCCGAAGCCTACCTCTGGTCATCTGTACTTCATTTTAGTCCCCTGACCATAGTTTAACCCAGGCTGCAATGGCCATGGATGGGGGCGGGGCCGGCCTGGTGACCTCTGGGAGGTGAAGGAAGAATGGAGGGAGGCAGAGGGGTCAGATGGGGCCTGGGCTCCTGGTTCCCTCCCTCACAAGTGAGGCTGAGCTCCTGAGGTTACCGCGGGACGCTGTTTTGTTTATTCCAGGTTGAGTGGGTGCCCACAGGGAGGCAGTGAGGATGGCCGAGATCACCTGGTGGCAGAGTGCCCAGGGATGGCCACAGGTTCTGCAGGGCCCTGCAGGGTCTGAGTCTCAGGTCATTTGGGAAGCTCCACCTTCTGCCCCAACTCAAGGGGGCTTGGGGCAGTCACTGATGGAGCAGTTTTCGTAACTCGCAGGGCTCAGTGATGGGCAGGGAGCAGGCTTGATTCTCACACACGTAGGCAGTGGCCCGGTTTTCCAGCCGTCGCAGGGTACTCAGGAAGGGCAGCTGGCGGGACATGAAGCTCGAGGGGTCCCCATCCGCCAGAATCAGCACCTAGGGTAGCAGCAGAGCACAAAGGGTCACCTGGGGGCTCAAGGCCCGCTGGGAGGTTACCTCTCCCCAAGCCTTCAGTGGGGACAGATATTGGGGCACCAAGGAGGGGAGAGGGCAGCTTGGGGGAGGTGGGGGGTGGGCACACAGGGACAGGCACCTTATTAGGGATGTACATAGAGTGGACGCACTGCACCAGAGCTTTGGTGTCCTTGGCCTGGCGGTCTCCACAGATCACGATCTGGCCGGAATAGAAAGGTCACTCCGGTGTCAGATGACGAGGGGCTGAGCCCCAGACCAGCCGGGGCTCCCCATCCTCCTCCCTCCTCCCTCAACACCACCTGCATCCCTAAGAAGGAATGGGGACTCATCTCAGCTGCCAGGAGGCCACATCAGATTTAATGCTTGGCGAGTGGGAAAACACACACACACACACACACACATATACACACACACGCTAGAATACATGAAGAGGCAATGTCATGCATAGTGGCAGAGATACAAACACAGGAAGACACACGCAGAAGACCCACAACACACAGATCCATCCAGAGAGACACAGAGTAGCCACAAATGCACACAGCAGATGCCCACATGGAGGCAGATACCACACAAACCACACTAGACACACACATGCACACGCACACGCAGGCAGACGCAGAGGCACACACGCGAATGCAAGCAGGCAGACCTGCAGACAGGCAAGCACACACTTGCAGACACTCACACCAGCACTCCCCCCACAAGCGGGTACCCAGACACACACCTCCAGGAGTACACACAGCAAGAACACAATAGGGACAGGAATGATTACACTGATACACAGAGACACACAGAGAAATACTCCACTAGCCACCAGGGACCCATATTTAGCCTGTCTCCTGTGCCCCGTACTCCGACAGCCCCAGTGACAGACACTCACAGGTCTGTCTCCTCAGACAGCTCCACCACAGAGAGCAGAGACCTGCCTCACACGCGGCTGCACACACGCCCCTGAGCTCTGGGACAGCCCACACTGTAGCCCCAGCTCCCCTCCTAGCCGGGGTCCTGGCCCAAGTGCTCTCACCCCTCACCTGCTTGAGGGTCTGCTGATGGGCTGAGAGGGTGCGGACCATCTCGGGCAGTGCCACCGGGACACGACGCATGCGCTCTGAGAAGGCAGTCAATAGGCACACGCACTTGTCCATCCAGTCCTTGTGGCCCGTGAAGCCGTGCAGCCGAAGCAGGTTGTGGGCTGACACGGAATTGGCACTGGGCTCTGCGCCATCCTGGTCTGCAGCGGGTGGGGAGATGGGGTAGGGGGAAGGGAAGGTCACTGGGTCCCAGGATTCTGCCCCAGCATTGTGTCCAGGGCCCCAGGAGAGGGGGCACACAGCAGAGGCCTCGCCCATACTGCTCCTCCACACCCCCCGTCCGTCTAAGAGTTGAAGACCATCCCCTGCAGTTACTGATGCTTTGCCCTCTCACCGGCATCACCAGCTCCACTTGTGCCAGGCTGCACTCCTGGTCCCCGGGCTCCACCTCACTGAGAACTCTGCCCAACCACCCAGCTGCTCGAGCCAGAGTGGCTTCATCCTCACCCCCTTCCTTCTCCCTCATCCTCCACTTCTAATCCATCCCTGATGCCTGCTGGGGCTACGGCCAGAACCGGTCCAAATCCCACCACCTCTCCCCATCTCGTCCCTCCACCATCATCTGAGCCTCCGCCCATGCCTGCCTGGGCTGAACACCACTGATGGCCTCCTAAGGGTCCCCCTGCTGCCCTGCCCCATCTCTTCTCCGCCATTGGTCAGAGCGACCTCCTTAAACCTAAACCAGAGCAGGTCACAGAGCTGCTTAAAATCTTTCCCCACCCACCTCGGCACCCACCTCGAGTCTGCCCCTCTGTCCTCCGGGCTGCCCTCTCCCACCTCTCAGGCACTGCTCCTCTGCCTGAGCTCTCTCCCCAGCTCCTCTGTGACCACCTGGCCCCTCTTGCCCTCCAGATCTTGGTTAAATGACACCTGTCACAGGTGTAATCCGATCTCCCCCAGGCCAAGGTGGGCCCCCTCTGTACTTCTCTCCCAAGGCCCTTTCATTCACTCAGCTAACATTTATCGAGCATCTGCTACAGGCCAGGCCAGACCCTGGGGACACAGCAGTGACAGAAAGTCCTGTTCTTTGAGGAGCTAAAATTTGAGTTGGGGGGAGAGACCATTAACCACAGACAAGGCAGGGGGGTAATCAGGGGACAGGTACGTAGTAGAGGCTCCTGCTTCTCCAGGGCACACAGCACAGTTTTAACTATATGCTGGTGCGTGCCTTTTTGCATTATTACTGTCTGTTACGTAGTTGTCTCCCAGATTGTTCCGTAAGCTTCATGAGGGCAGGTACCAAGTCAGCCTTGTTTAATGCCTGAATCCACAGTGCCAGTTACTGTGCCAAGTGTGTTCACAGAACAGCTAAATGAATCTTTATGCCAACCCTGTAAGGTAGTGCCAACGTTAGCTCCATTTTGCCTATTAAGAAACCAAGACTTAGAAATACGAGACCAGCCCAAAGTCACGTGGTTAATAAGTAGCAAAGACGTGCAGCCAGGAGGCTCCTGCCCACGCCAGCTCTTCACCACCACACTGCACTTACACCTCCCTCAGGGAAAACCAAGCCCCGGCTAGGGCCAGGACTCCGGGCCAGCCCCACACCCCCACTGACCGTCCTTCAGACGCAGGGGAAGGCCAGCCCCGAGCTCGGCCTCGCTGCAGAAGTAGCCGCCACCCTCGGAGTCCCAGAAGAGCCTGTCCTGCGTGTCCTGCAGCCGCAGAGCCCACTCGAGCCACGCGCTCTCCTGTGAGGCCTCGTACAGGTCCAGCAGGCCCCGCACCACGAAGGCGTAGTCCTCCAGGAAGCCCCAGCAGGGCGGGTTGCTGGGGACAGGCATTAGGGGAAGGGGGTGGGGACAGGCCCAGGAGAGAGGGCCTTTCACAGAGAGGGCCCCTTTCATGCATTTGTTCATTTAACCCTCCAAATGGCCCCTCTTGGGTAGCTGCCTTCATTTTCTAGATGAGTAAATGGGCCCAGGGAGGCTGAGAGCTCAGTCACAGCAGGCACCCGCAGAGCCAGGACTGGAGTCCACTGGAGGGGAGGCCAGGTGGGGACATGCAGGGAGACCAGCCCCCCACCCGCTCCTTCCCGCCCCCAGTCAGTCTGCCCAGCCCCCCACCTGTGCTCCACGGTCCCTCCTGAGCCGGTGTAGCAGGTCCGCATGAGGCGGCCACTGGCCACATCAAACATGTGCCGCTTCAGGAACTTGGCACCGTTGGTGGCACAGCTGACCAGCTTGTCTAGGCCCAGGACAGCCCCGGTCACAGCATAGCCGGACACCATCAGGCCTGGAGGCAAAAGAGACCAGTGGTTAAGAAGATGGCCAGGGCCCTCCAGGCCTGTCCACCCCGACACCTCAGGCCCCGGACACCTCTCAGGAGCAGTGGGGTGGAGCACAGACAGCTTGGGCCCCAGAGCCAGGCAGGTCAGCCTTCCTGGCCCTCGTGTGTGACCTTGGGCAGACTACTAAAGCTCCCTAAGTCTGTTTGCTCCTTTGCAAATTGAGGATAATAGACCTAAGAAAGGAAGCATTAGCATTTAGCAGGTGCCTGACAGACAAAAGGGGCCTCAGACACACTGCCCCACCGTTCCACGCGGCCACCATCTTGTTGTCCAGGTGTGGCTTGGGCCGGTGTTTCCGGGCCTGGAAGAGCTTCTCCAGCCCCGCATTGAGCAAGGTCCGCACCGCCTCCACGTCCAAGCCGAAGCGGGCAGCGGTCAGCTCCAGTGAGTACCGGACAGTCAGCACGTTCTGGCCCTGCAGCTCCCCCTTGGGGTCCTGCGGAAAACAGCCTTTGTCGGGGCGCCCACAAGCTGGGCAGGCTCCGGCCCCCTCCCGTGTCCCCAGAAGCCCTCACCTGAGTGGGGCTGATGTTGCCAGCCTCCGTGAGCCCGTAGTGCTTCATGAGGAGCTGGCCGGAGGTCAGCGGCTCGGTGGCACCCGGCACAGCCTCAGGCAGGAGCTGCTGGACCTCTTTGACCGTCCACACGTAGAAGGCGCCCTCTCTGGGATGCATGCCCCGCTCTGGGGGCGAGTCTGCGTCCTCAGCACAGTAGAAGCCTCCAGACTGCGGGGAGGGAGAGTCGCTGGCCCCAGCCTAAAGGGCAGGGAAGACCCCAACCCCCTCCCTACCCCAGCCAGGTCCGCCTGCCTCAGTGGACACACACCCGGTGGGTCAGGCTCCGAGACACATACTGCAGGATGCCTTTGGCAACATCAGAATAGAATTCTTCGCCAGAGATCTGAGGAGGGGAACAGAGGAGGCTGTAAATGGAGGTTACTGGGGCGGCCTAGGGACGCGGGGGTGGGGGCAACATTCTCCCAGGACAATGGGGAGGGAAGACTGAGTATACGGGAGGGAATTAGGGGTTTAGATTAAGTGGGAGCCACAGTCACCTGGAAGGCCTGTGAATAGGCCACTGCGAGCTGTGCCTGGTCGTAGAGCATCTTCTCGAAGTGCGGGACGTGCCACTGGCGGTCCGTGGAGTAGCGGTGAAAGCCCTGTGCCAGGCGGGACGTGGGGCTAGAGGCTGCTCCCAGCCTCTGCCTCACCCACTGCCTCCCACTGCCCCTCCAGAGAACACCCAGCCCCTCACCTGCCCCACATGGTCCCGGATGCCCCCGTTGGCCATCATTTTCAGGGTGTGCAAGGCCATCTGCTGGGCCCGAGAGCCATCCTGGGTCAGTCGATGGCTCAGCCAGTAGGAGAACAGGAAGTTCAGGATCACTGTGGGGCACCAAGAACACACGGGTGAGAGACGGGGGAGTGCGGGCGCACATCCGGGCGGTCAGGAGGCCTCTGGCCAGGTCGGGGCTAGGAGTGCGCCCAACAGGCAGTCTCTGGACAGGCTGGGAGTTGGGAGGTCAACGGTCAACTCAGAGAACAGAAGGTCACTGCCCAAGCCAGAGGTCAGAATATCACTGGCCCAAACAAAGGACCAGAAAGTTGCTGACCAAACCAGAGCCCAGAAAGTCATTAGCCAAGCCAGGGTCACAAGGACCAAGTCAGTGACCAAGGGTCAGAGGTCATTATCTAGGTCAAGGTCACAAGGTCACTGCTAAGACCAGAAGTCAGGTTGTCACTGACAGGCTACCGGTAAGGAGGTCACTGGTCAGAAGGACAGGAGGCTCAGGACCAAGCCAGGGGTCAGAAAATCGTTGACCAGAACAAGAATCAGGCCTGTGGTAAGGTGGGTGTGGGGACACTGACCTGGTGTCGGAAATTTGGGGGCCTCTGCAAAGCCACCATACTCCTCGTCATAGCCCTCATCCAACTGCTGGAAGCAGCGGCTGTTCATGGTGGCCGCAGAGGGCGGCAGCTGGCGGTCACCCGTGCTGATCTCCGACCGGGCCAGCAGGGTGGTTGTGACACGCTGGCTGTTTTCTAGCAGTGTGTTCTTGTTCTGTTTCCACTTTGGGAGGTGGGAGCACACCTGGGGGTCAGCTTGGGGTGGGGGCCCTTGTCCCCCGCCCAGATCGCCGCCTCCCCGATGCACACCCACCTGCTCCCGTATTCTCAGCAACACTGTGCGGAAGCCAACTCGGGTCAAGCCATCCTCGGGAGGGAAGTAGGTGCCCCCGACAAAGGGCTGGAGGCTGGGGGTCAGCCACACGTTCATGGGCCAGCCCCCACCGCTGCTGGTGGCCTGGGGAGAGGGGGCAGGCATGAGGGGAGCCGCCCCCAGAGCACGAGCGGCGCACACTCGAGTGGTAAGCCCGCTCACCTGCACGAACGTCATGTACACCTTGTCCACGTCTGGCCGCTCCTCGCGGTCGACCTTCACGCTGACGAAGTCCTCACTGAGCAGGCGGCCGATCTCCTCGTTCTGGAAGGACTCCTCCTCCATCATGTGGCACCAGTGGCAGGTGGAGTACCCCACTGGAACGGGGCCGGGGGAGGTCGGGGGCCAGTGACGGGCTGGGGACCAGCCGAGGGGCCCAGCCACCCTGAACGGGTCCTGACCTTCACTCTCCTGGGAGCCCCAGGAGCCCAGAGCACCCTCCCCCAGCCCAGGGAAGGCGGGTGCATTACCTGAAAGGAAAATTGGCTTATTTTCTTTCCTGGCCTTGTCGAAGGCTTCCTGTCCCCAGGGGTACCTAGACACAGCAAGAGGGGCATCACTCAGCAGACCGGGGGGTCGAGGAGGAGCCCCGGACCCCAGCTGCTTTGGAAGAGCACGTACCAGTCCACAGGATTGTAGGCATGTTGTAGGAGGTACAGTGACTTCTCATTAATCAGGCGGTTGGGGGACCTCTGGGGCGCAGACGGGGGACAGCTGGGCCGGCTTCCTTTTCCTCCAGCAGGCATGGGCCCTGAACTACTGACCGATGCACTCCGGTCCTTGTCCCGGGAGGAGCTACCCCTGGTGAGACCAGTGGGTCACACAGGCACGGGGCCTCCCCCAACCTCCGCCAGGCCCCTGGTGCCCACCCCACCCCACCGAGCCCCCAGCCCCCCTTAGAACCCACCTTTCTGAGCCACGGGGGAGACTGTGGCCTTTGTGCTCCCCCTTGTGTTTTGGGGGGGGTGAGGAAAGATGGCTCATTGGGGGCTCCCTGCCAGGTTAGTCTCCCCCAACTTCTCGGCCCCTGGCCGTGGGAAGAATGACTGTGAGGTCGGGGCGGGTCACAATGGGCAGAATGGTCCTTGGGGCTCCATTCTCTCCCCCAACCGGGCCCCTCCCCGGGGGGGCTGCGGGGAGGCGTCTCTCTGGCAGGCCTGAGTGCCTGACCTGGCAGGAAGGCTGCCCACTGCTGGTGGCTGCGCAGGCCAAGAATAGTAGGGTCTGGGACTGGACCGGGTGAGGGGCAACCAGAGGAAGACTGACACAGTCTCCCTCACTCAACGGCCACCTGCTGGGCACTTCTGCAGGGCCAGGTCCTGTGCCTGACCACCAGGACACCTAGGGAATCCGAAACAGGCCCTGACCTCAGGGAGTTCTGCCTGGGAGGGCGGCTGGGAGGCTGGCGCTTCAGGGTAGACCTAAATAATGACAAGTCTGGGCAGCAATAAAGGCCAGTGACAGGGCACAGGATGCTGTTGGAGAAGGGCCCTTGGGTCAGCATTGGGATGCAAGGAAGGAAGGGTTCCTGAAGACAGTGTCAGGAGAGTCCTTGGGGAGCCAGCCTTGCAGCAGGATGGATGGGGCGAGGGGGACCTTCCTGCGGGGGCCAGGCTGCGGGAGCAGACCGGAGGCGGGGTGGGGCGAGGACCAAGCATGCAGGGGTGGTCCAGGCACGCACTGGGGACGGCTCTGGGAAGACCAGCCACGGGGTCCCCCAGGCGCAGGGCGCGCCCCCGCGGCCCGCTCGCCTGCCCTGTACCTGCGGTTCGCGGCGAGGCCCGGCCCGGCTCGGCACAGCAGAAGGCCACGGCCCAGCCAGGCTCGCGCGCCCAGCATGGCTGCTCCGGGCCGTGGTCCGGGACGCCGCGGACAGGAAGGAAGGGCAGGAGGCTGCGAGGGGAGGGCCGGGCCCCTACAGAGCCGCGGGCGGGTCACCGCCGAGGCTCGGGACTGAGTAGCTGGTCTCCGAGCGCCGCCCGGTGGCAGAGTGGGGACTTGCAGACCAGACAGCCCAGGTTTGCAAGTGTGTGCGTGAAACTCGGCTGGGCTCAACTCCATTAAAACCCTGCCTGTGGGAGAACAACCCTCCTGATAGGAATAGAAAGGGCTGCGGGATGCTAGGGCCATGCAATGCCAGAGCCTCAGCTCATTTTCTCCAACCCTGGCCCATTTTACAAATGAGAAACGAGGCCGGAGCCAAAGGCATGCCTTGTCCAGGTCCACAAGCTAGCAGGCTTCGGTTTGCACAGCCCTGTCTCAAGGCCCTGCTCAAATCCCACCCGCCCCAGGAAGCCGTCCCTGAATAACAATGGTGAGCCAATTTTATGCCCTGAGTACACTTTACACACTTGCCTCATTTGCTACAGTCAGCCAATATTTATTGTCTGCCGCCTACCACTCTGCAAGGCCCTGGGGTGTACAGTGGTGAGCGGAGAGAGACAAGGCTCCTGCCCTCGTGTGGCCCACAGTCTGTTGATAGAGGCAGAAGCTAACCCAACAGCCATACAAATGAATATACAGCCACCTGCTTTGACAAGTGCCACGAGTGGGTATAACAATAAGGGACGTGATCTGCTGGAAGGGCCAAGGGATGACAGCCTCCCTGAGGAAATCACATTTGTGTAGTAGCTACAGAGATTGAGAGAAGGGAACTTGGAGGGAGCATGGGAAAGTGTGGGAAAGAAGTCAGAAGGAACAGTACATGCAAAGGCCCTGTGGCATGTCAGTGAGTCAGGGCTGAGGAACTGCAGAAAGGAAAACAGGCAGTAGATGAGGTTAGGAGATTGGGGAGCAGGGCAGAGTCCAGGTCTTGGAGAGACTTATGAGCTGTCAGAAGGGGATTTTTTTTTTTTTTATAGAGAGCTGTGGTCTCCCCATATTGCCTGGTCTGGTCCTGAACTCCTAGCCTCAAGCAATCCTCCCTCCTCGGCCTCCCAAAGTGCAGGGATTACAGGCATAAGCCACCATGCCCAGCTAGAAGGGAATTTTTGATGAGAGCAGAAGGATGTTGTTGAAGGGCTTTAGTCAGGAGAGTGACCTGGTTGGGTCTGCATTTTGGAAAGATCCCACTGGATGCCCGAGGGAGAAAGGGGTGAGAGTGGAGCCAGGGGCAGTTAGGAGGTCATAGCAGAACTCAGGGAAGATGGTGGGGGGCGGGGCTGGAGGCTGGGAGGAGGAAACATTGTCAGGACTGGCAATGAGGAAGAGTGGGGTGTCCAGGCTGAGTTGCAGGTGGAGCCATTCTCTGAAGAGGGGGGTGGTTCATGAGGTTCATTTTTGGACCTGCTGGTTTGAGGTGCCTTCAAGTATGTGCACACGGAGGCAGAGGTGACAAGGCTTGGGGCACAGAGGAGAGGCTGTCGGGAGAGAGCGATTCGGAGGTCTTTAGCACGGGGATGATGTGGGTGTGGGAAGTTCACTGGTGGGAGACTGCAGCGAGCAGAGAAGAGGACCCAGGTCTGGGCTTGAGAGAGCCTGAGAAAGACACAGGTGGGGACCAGCCAATGTACAGAGGGCAAAGCCAGAGAGGGTGGCACCCAGAGGCAAGGGGACCGAGGGGTGCAAAAAGGATGGAGTGTCAACACTGTCAGACTCCTGAGAAGCCAACCAGGTTGGGAGAGAGAAAGGTCCCTGTCCCCACAGGTGGGCTTGGTGGGTGTTGTCCCAGTGAAGTCAGGCAGAGGGCTTTAAGCCAACCAGAGGGGGTTGAGGAGGGAGGGGAAAGGAAGGGCAGATGGAGACAGGACGGGCACTTGGTGTGGGGGGAGGGGCAGAAACACACTTTCAAGATGGAGGAAGCTAGGACACATATCGATGGGAGGGATTTGGTTGAGAGAAAGTGACTGAAGCTGCTGAGGAGAGAAGAGACGGCTGACACCACACGGTTCCGAGAGAGAGGCAATCAGTGTCGGAAGGGTTGGCAGACAGGGCTGGGGGTGGGGGACCACGATGGGGGGGGTTCTGGTGGGTGCTCCAGAGTAGGAGCTCCGGCTGGAAGGGATGATGTTAAGCTCAGAGAACTGGAAGCTGCCCTGAATGTACAAGAATCTGGGGTGATGACAAATCCCAAATGTGACCATGGGTGAGGGTAGCCGAGAGGTTGAGGGGCACAGAGGTCATCTTCTAGGATAATGGAGTCACCTGAAATTGACGTAGAAAAGGAGTGAGGTAAGAGCTGGGTGAGAAGACCATGTGCCAAGACCAAAGCATCCCAAGAATGAGGTGGAGTGACAGCCCCAGGCAGGGTGGAGGCAGGACAACCCAGTGGCACCAGCCTCCAAGGAGGAAAGGTCTTATGAGGAGGAAGATGGTCCGGAAGTACCTACAGGAAGCAAGACTCCCAACCTCTTCTTTGTAGGAGATGAAATAGCTCCCCGGGGGTCCTCAGGGGAGAGCCAGTTTAGAAGAGGGCTTGGGTGGGGAAGGCACAAAGGATGGATCGGGGACCAAGAAGGAGGGAAGCTTCCAGGTTTGGGTGTCGCAGAAGGCAGATGGGGGCTGGACTCTGGCTACTGCCTGGCAAAACCAGGGTGGGTTCATTCCTCATGGTCAGTGTCTGCAGAGGGTGGGCCCTGGGCTGACTGGACACTGGCCTGGGAGTGTCCACATAGCAGCCTCATAAGGGAGGAACTCTCCATCCCATTTGACAAATAAGGAAACAGGCACAGACATAGGGAGGTTAAGCGATTTACTCAAGGTCAGGGATCATAACCACTTATTACTAAGTGATCATTGTTACTATGAAGTTCACGCCTCGGAGCAGAGTTCTGAACCCTATCAGTCTGGCTCCTAAGCAGGTGCTCTTGTCCATTCTGTCTGTCATAGCCGCTGTGGGACTCCCTTCCCCCGCCACCTCAGGAAGAACAGCCTTGTGTCTCCCCCACCCCACAAACGAAATTTGGCATTTATGGCGCGTGAAAGGCCATTTACCCACGGCACCCTGAAAGGGGGTTGTGAAGGGCCGCAGGCTGCCTGCAGAGCCAGACCCTTAGCACTGGGGACACATCAGTGTCCAGTGGCCCAGTGACCAGGGGGCACTTGGTAGAAAAGGAGTGAGGGTGACCATGGTGGCCCCCCTGGATGAAGTACCAGGCCCTGCCCCCATCCTTGGTTTCCCAGACCTCACATACATCCCCAAGAGGCTCGGACTCCTCTGCATGGTTGAGTTTCTTGCCAGCCCTGATGATGGGGGCAGAGGCTAGAGCTGGATCTAAGGTGACTCAGTAGGACAAAGCTCCTGTACCCGCCTGGTGCCGCAGCCATCACATGCCCCTGGCTTGCCTGCCCTGCCAAGCTCTGAGCTCCTAGAGATTGTGGGCTTAGCAACTCCTGGATCCCTCCCAGGTTAGCCCAGCACTTTGTTCACAGCAGTCACTCAATATTTGCTTAGTTAAGTCTGGAGCCCAGCCTGGGAGCTCCCTGTCTGACTCTGAGTTCTAGCCCCACTCCGCGCTAGCTTTGTGACTTTGAGCTGCCACTTAACCCCGCCGAGCCTGGGTGCCCTTGCCTGTAAAATGGGAGCAATGCCGGCTGCAAGAGTGACAGACCCGTGCAACCGCACTTCGGAGGGCTTTGTGTTTGGTTTCATGCTCTGTTGTCCCTGTTTTGAAATTCTTAATCCAATTTTGAGCAAGAAGCCCGCATTTTCATTTCGTACTGGGCCTCGCAAATTATGCAGGTAACGATATTATCTACCTCAGAGAGATGTTGCAAGATTAAATGAATTGATTGCCCAAGTGCTTAGCACATAATGAGTGTGCAATAAATGGGAACAAAAGCCTATGGTCCCTTGCTTTAGGCCACCTTCAGTGCCTGTGTGTGATAAACGAATGAAATGACCAATGAGTAAGAGCTTAGGAGCATCTGGAAGCGAAGAAGGTGTCAAGTTGTCGGGGGATGAGGGTGAAGGGAGTCGAAAGGAGCTGTAGGGGAAGTGGGAGCAGTTTTGCGCCCCAAGTTGAGAAGCAGTAGTTTCCTAGGCAGCCGGCCGGTAATCCCGTTGTTGTGGTCCAGACCCGGCTGCCACGCCCCGCAAAAAGTCCACTTGGTGAGAGCTGAACGCAAGGGTTCCAGTCTTTTTTTATTATGGCGGCGTTCAGTCTCTAGCTCCCAGGACATCGCCAGTCTCTAGCTTCAGGAGCTGCCACATGGCTGGGTCGCCGAGGCCTGGAGCAGTGTTCAACACGCCCCACCGCTCCGCCCGGACCCGGAGTCGCGGTGCGCATGCGCCAGCAGGCCCGCGAGCGGGACGGAGCGGCGGCGCTCAGAGGAAGGGGTTGGTGCCGGGCTGCTGGGGGCCGGCCGAACCCGACGTGGGCAGCAGCGGCTGCGGGAGGCCGGCGGGCGGCGGTGCGAAGGCGCCAGCCTGCGGGAAGACGCTGACCGAGGCGGGGAGGCTCACGCCGGCCGGCACGCTGCTGAGCGGGAAGGGCAGAGAGGCGCTGTAGGTCATGGAGCCCAGGGGCGCCCCGACGGGCCCGCCCGCCGCCAGGCCCAGCGCCGGCGACCCGGTGCGCATCTGGTTCAGCGTCGGTCTGCCGGGCTCGCCCACGCCAAACGGGTTGGTGGGGGATGGAGCGCTGAGACCTGGAATGAGAGTGGGCGGGGCTTGGCGCGGGCCGGGGACAGAGCCCTGAGCAGGGAGGGTCTTTGGGATGGGGAACAAGAGTAAGATTCTAGGGCACAGAGAGCAGGGGCCCCAGCGTTGAGGGACGAAAGGGTCTCCTACCTGTCAGGAAGGGGTTCCGGGTCTGTGCCGCCTGGGGCGCCTTGACCAGCGAGTCAAGGTTGACCAAGGAAGAGGCCGAGGGGCCCAGGAAGGACTCAGGAGTGCGGCAAGCTCCGGCCTCCTTGCTGGGCTGGGTCAGCGCTTCCCCTAGTACCCCCAGGTCAAAGGCATCTGGCTCCTTTGTGCCATTTTGCTTAGAACTGGGGCTAGGCTCTCCAAACAGGTCCAGCTCTGGAAGAGAAATGCTAGAGCTCATTGGTGGGGAGACAGATTGGCCCCCCACGTGGGGGGAAGAGGGCAGAGGCCCCTCTGGGTGGGACCCTGTTCCCGAACCTCGCGGTCCCCTTGCCTCCTGCTCACCCACAGGGCTGCCGAGCTTCCCTGAGGACAGGGCCTGGGCGCACTCCAGCCCCTCCTTGGTCTCCATGGATTCTGGGGGTTTGGCAAATGGGTCAAAGGTCGAGGTACCACCTAGAGCTAGATGAGAAGAGGGAGAGATGTGTTGGCAAAGAGAGTAGGCACTGTCTGACCCCTTTCCAGGGAAATGGCCCTCCTAACCCAGACAGGATCTGCTGCCCCCCTTGGCACTGGAAGGAAGGGGACCCTGAAGGCCCCTATACCCTCACGGACACCCTCAGGCCCTGTACTTACCAGGTGTGTCAGATGTGTCCATGGAGGCCCCCCAAGGGTCAGCCCCAGCGCTGGGAAGTTTGTGGTGGGGAGAGTTCAGTGCCCAGGGGTCTGCGGTCAGGGGTCCGGCAGGCAGCACTGGGGTCCTGCCCCAGGGCTCAGAGGAGGAGAGCATAGGAGGCAAGTCCCAGGGCTGGCTTCGGGACAGGACGTTTCCTGAGGGGACTGGAGACCAGGGGTCTGCAGAAGGCCCCCAGGAGGAACCACTGGCCTCTGTGTTTGGCCTAAGACCTGAAATGGGAACAGCACAGACACGATCCCAGACCCACCCAATCCCTAGTCCAGGCCCTTCCCAGTTACCCTGCCCTAGTTGGGAGGCGTGGGATCCATGTCATAGCTGGACCGCCGACTCGGGACCACCCAGCAAGCTGGAGCCCGTATTCAGCAAGTTAGCCCAGGAGCCTGGATCCCCAGGCAGGAGCGACTCAGGCCACCTTCTCAGGCCAAGACGGGCTAAGCGAGTGAGGACAGCAAGAAAACATATGCTGAGTTTCTCATGAGCTGGGCTTTTTAAACGTGCTCCCCTGGCCCTCACTACGAGAGCCATGTCCCAGAGACAGCAGATGCTCAGGGCAGTGAGTGACTTTGCCAGCAAGTGGCTGGGAAGGAAGGGGCTCCCTGGGGCCAGCCTGGGAGCCTCTTGCAGCCCTCCGTGCCCACCTGGGATGTCCCATGGGTCAGCAGAGCAGTGCGTGGAGGGCGGGGCCGGGGCAGGTACGAAGATGTCGGCCAAGTCCAGGATGGAGGACTGTGGAGGGGAGAGGCAGCCGCAGCTCAGGAGTGGGCGGGGCCCAGAGGGAGGGCAGGCCCTGACCTGTCAGCCTGACGACAGCTCATGCTCTCCTTTATTCACTCCACAAATATCTACTAATGACCCCTCACTTCTGTACACTGCTTGACAGTTTGTTTCCTTATCCATGTAGTGCCTGATTTTCATAACAAACCTGTAAGGTGAGCAGGGCAGGTGATGTACCCATTTTATAGATTAACCAGCTGAGGCCCGGAGAGGGGAAAGGGTTTGCTGGAAGTCGTACAGCCAGGGAAAGGCAGAGCTGGGGTAGAATCCAGGCCAGCAGAAGGGGGCAACACCAGCAAAGCCAGACTTTTTTACAACGAGCTTAACTTCCCCGGTCAGTGACCAAGAAAAATTGGCCACAGTGAACATGGGCAGGAAGGAGACAGGCACCCCAGGGGCAGCACGGACAGCTTGGGAGGGTGCAATTATCAGCAGTTATCCACTCCCCCCTCCTGGAAAGGAGGTCTTCAGCACCGTGTGCCTGAGCCCACCCTCGTCCTGAGCGGCAGTATGATGTAATCCTAGAATGTCAGCACTGGAACTGTCCAGCAAGCCCACCATGCAGAAGAGGAAACAGGCCAAGACAGTGATGTGCCCCAAGCCATAAAGTCAGTGGTCGAAAGTCCAGGGCTCTCAGATCAGGATTCTTTTGCATCCTACTTCTCTGTCAGCTCAGTCACCAGCCCATGCAATATGGGACCAGGGGCTGCTACACCCCGCAGCCCCCATTTTCATGTGATGAGCACTTAAGTGGCACTTACCATATACCAAGCACTGTTCTGCACTTTGCAAATACTAACTCATCTCACCTCCCAGGCCCTGTCCAGCCCACATCCACCAGCGCACTCCCTACCTGGCTGGTTTTCAGCTTTTCCTCCTCCTTTTTCTCTTCTCTCTTGGTCTCTCTGTCCTGCCGGTGGCGGCCAGTGGCCCCTGTGCCATTCGCTATGGGGGAGTCATCACCCCGCCAGGACCTCACCTCCTGCAGAAGGCACAGAGGAGTGAGGCGCATGAGCAGCTGGGGCTGGACTTGGGGGAGCCTGAGCACCCAAGGCTGGAGTCAAGGAGAGAATGCAGGGTGGGGGCGGCTGAGAGGTTAGGAGCAGCAGGACCACCAGGTGCAGCGGGGAGCCTGTTAGTGCCTGTAGCGCCTCCACCAGCACCAGCATCAGCACCAGCACCGGAGGCCCAGGCAGGCTCGGCCCCCTACCCACTACCTTCTCATGCTCCTGCCGGCTCAGGCGCAGAGCCAGCTGCAGCTGCAGGTCCTCATCCCTGTGGGAGGCTGGGGGAACTGGCTGTGAGGGAGGAAGAGAGGGTGAACTTGGCCCCGTGCTCCCACCCTGGGGTGAGAAAGACAGCGTAGCCTGCCGTGTAACGGGGAGGGGGAGAGAAATACTGTCCGCCAGACGGCAGCGTGGGTGTGGCCTTGTCGCTGCTTGGATCTGAGATGCCTTTCTAAAGGTCAGCAAGATTGACCTTCCTCCTCTGGCTTCCTTGAGAGCCCCCCAAGCCCTGCTGTGTGAGGCCCAGCTACTTCCGGCCTGGCCTTCCCGGATCCACAGAGGTAATGACAGAGAAGATGATATCAGAGACCATCCCTGTTCCCCCGAAAGGATACCTGATGGGGGCAGTAAGTCCCAGTGTCTCTTAGGGACGTGTCTGTCAGCACACTCACCCGTCTCTGCCACACGGCAGTAGCAGGCCCCTGCGACACGCGATGCACCCAGCTGCACACGCACTGCCCTTTTCAGCCGGAGAGGCTGGAGGCGGGAGCCAGTCCCTGACTGTGACCCAGCCAAGGACACAGACAGGCCCTGTGCTGTTCTTGGGGGCAGGAGTCAGGCTTTGGGGCCCACGGTGGCAGAGCTGAGTCAAGGCAGAGGGGCACCCAGGCACCTCTCTCTCCTCTGGGGTCCCCTTCCTACCACACCTGCAGCCCCTCACCTTCTCGGCCTCCTCGCGGCTCATGGCCAAGGCCAACTGCAACTGCAGCTCTTCTTCTCCTGACGTCTGAGGCCGGGCCTGCTCCAGATCAGAGGTGTAGCGGGGGGATGAGGAGGAGGCTGCAACAACCATTGTGGCTCTGTGACCACACCAGTACCCACCGGTTCCCGTACCCTCTGCCTGCCTGGAAGCTGAGACCCAGAGAGGGGAATTGAGGGGAGGGGAACAACTGGCAGCCGAGGGCCGTCGTGGCCCAGGCAGTGTGCTGGGCACTGTAAGTTCACTGGTCCACCCAGTGGTGCAGACTCCAGTGCCCCCTTAGCATGCACAGACGGCTCAGAGGGGCCCCGGCCAGGGTTCTGAAGCAGGACTTGCACCCAGGTTCCATGACTCCAGCACTCGGACTCTTCCTACTTGGGGCCAAGGGGAGCAGGAGGGCAGGAGGTTCCAGGCAGATAAGGTCACAGCCTCAAAGCCCTTGGCAAGCTGTCAAGGGCTGCATGAAAAAAGGGCCATTCTGAGTATTCCTCAGATCAGGGGGACCCCACCACCGGGGACAGAGAGTCAGGCACTGCCCAGCAGCCGCCCTTATTTTCAAAGGCAGTGTCCGAAGTGGAGGGATGAGGGGAATGTCACGTGTCTTGGCGCAGGGCCAAGGGCATTCCTGGACATGGTCTCATTTCATTCTCAGATCAAACAACGGAGGTAAGTGAGCTTGTCCCCATTGTACAGGTGAGGAAACTGAGGTTCAGGGAGCTAATTGCCCAGGTCACACAGCTTGGAAGGGGTGATATAAAGAGCGCTGTCTGACTCCAGAGCGTATGTGTCTGCCACCACGCCGTCCTATCAGACAGCTAACTAACGATAATAACAAATATGTAGCAGCGTTATCCTTTGAGCTAACTTGTTGAGCACCTACTGCATGCCAGGTGTTGTCCCTTGCGTGCTACATTCCTCATCTTGGAATCCTGACATCGCTCTGAGGTCAGTGCTCTTAACCATGGCTTGGGGTTGCAGTGGCAGGATTCAAACTCAGGCCACCTCCCCATCCCGGCCTCTGTATACCGGGCTCACTCACAGTTGTAGGAGGAGGGGGAGCCTCGCGGGCGACCGTAGTCCTCACCGTGGCGGCGGCTGAAGCCCAGCTGACCGCTGCCGATGCTCGTGCCCTCCAGCGCCATGCGCTCCTTGGTCTTGAGGGCGTGGGTCCGCTCCTGCCGCAGGCGCTCCTCGTCCTTGAGCAGGGTCATCACCTGCTTCACCTTCTCTCGCACGTTGACGCCCTGGTCCTTGCCGTCCCGGTCGATGTACTGGAAGTCCTTGAGCGTCTGGATGGTGTAGAGGTTCTCGCGGCACTGGTGGGCCACCCGCTCGGAGCCCGTCTTGAGCAGGTAGTCCAGCAGCGTCAGCGCCTTGTACACGTGCCGCCAGTTCTTGCCGCTGTCGTTGAGCCGCCGCCACAGCATGCCCATGACCTCGGCAAAGGCCACTGTGTTGAAGGTCAGGTCGGCGATTTCCGACATGAGAGAGCTGGGCGGGCCCCAGGGGTCATTGCTGGTGGCCTCACGCACCTTGATCTCCGCCTCAGAGTAGTTGTGCACGATGTTCTTCACCTGGCGCCGCAGCGCGGAGGTCGTCATGGCTGGGGACGTGGAGGTGGGCAGCCCCCACCCCTGCCGGAGGTGGAGGGCCGAGGGCCACCGTCTGGAGGTCACGATCTCGAAGGATGGGCCACCGTGCTCTCAGCAGGGCGGCTGCGTCCTTGGGTTCCACATAGGGCTGAAGAAGAGAGGGTCTGGAACTCAGGGGCAGTGGCCCTCAATTCGCTGGTCACTCAGCCACCAACCAACAAAAGAAGGCCCAGTCAGAGTGTCCCTGCTGCCAGGGACAGCCTTCAGCGGGTACTTACTATTCTTCTTATTCAACTTAGTCAGCAGGCAAGTCTAATTTTGCATACTCATCTATCTTCACAATCACACCGCAAAGATGCTATTATCTCCATTCACAGGTAGGGAAAGCGAGGCTCAGAGAAGTCTGAAACAACCTGTCTAAGGTCACAGAGCTGATAAGTGGGGGGCCAGGATGACCCCAAGCAGGCCCCCCAGGAAGTATACGGCCCCAGGGAGGATCTAACAGCAGCCTCAGGAATGCCCACTGGCCGTACTTCTGCTAGGCTACCTTCTGCATTTCTGCCAGGCTCTAGCTTGAGACCTATCTTTTCCAGCTTCTTCCTTCACTTTCCTCTTTTCTCATATTGTTAATTTTTGTAGCTTGAGTCACTCAACACCCATTTCCTGGAGGCCTTTTTGGAGCCAGACACTATGTCCAGAAAATCGCAGTCCAGTGTGGGAGTGCAGAGGAGCACAGGGAGACCCAAGCAAAGGAAATCAGGGGAGACTTCCTAGAGGAGGTGGTGGTTGAGCTGAAATCTGAGACCCGAAGGGAAAGATGCGGAGTGACCCAGCAAGGCCAAGAAGGGCAGCTCAGAGCAAATGCTGTGAGCTGGGCCGGGAGGCCAGAGAGGGAGGAGTGTTTGGGGAAGGCTACCTCGCAGAGGTCTGGCCACTTCACCCCTGCCTCCCCCATGTACACGTGAGAGCACTCAAGTCAGAGAGGGGATGTGACCTGCCCATGTCACACGGCGTGTAGGTGGCAGAGCTGGGACTGACACCTAGGTCTTCGGAAGACTAATCCAATACTTACTGCCATGTCACTCAATTTGGTAATTAATTCATCTGATTGTTTTTCTGTCTCAGTCCACCTTCTCAGCCAGAGTGGAAGCTCCCTGAGGGCAGGGACAGTCTGGGCTCTCCAAACCCCTAAGGCCCTGGGCAGTTGGTAGCCCTCTGGTACCCCAGCAGAAGGAGGGTCAGGACCAGCCACTTCCGTCCCTGGCCCTCAGGTCCAGGCTTTCTGCTGAAAGCTAACCTAGGCCCAAGACAGAGGAAGGTCCTCCCAAGGCCCTATCAGAAACCAAAAGCGGAATCCCCTGGCTACCGCCATTGCTCCAGCACCAGTACAGGTGTGTGCGCGCTTACACACCCCTCCACACACAGACACACACACAATGAGCCTGCGGAGCCTCCACCTCATCTATGAACCCCTCCCCACCCTCCACTCCCACCCGGCCAAACGCCCATGGAGATGGCACTTCTCAGCTCCACCCTCTAGCCCCAGCCTGGCTGTGCCCCAGCTGGTCCCCAGGCTGCCAGAAGGCAGGACTCAGGAGGCCATCTCGCTGCCCCCGCCCGAATCCACACTCCTTCCACCCTAGCCCTGCCAACGCTGGGCTCAGTTCAAAGCAGCCCCACAGGCCTTGGCAGGTTTCGCCAGGGCCCAGGTGTCTGGGAGAGCCTGGGCTCAGAGGATGGGGTCCCGTGGGAGCAGGCGAGGTGGCGCGTGCCTGGCCCAGAGCACTGCCTACCTTCTATCTGCTGTCTGTCTTTCCGTCCAGCCGGTCGTGGGCTTTCTGTGAGGATGCCACGGCCACAACTTGTTTAACTCTAGCCCTCCCCTTCGCTAGTGACTCAGACCTGCCTGCGCCTCCCCAGCGGTGGAGTCAAGATGGGAAATAATACGCACCAAAGCCCGCCCCAGCACACACCCCTCCCTGCTGGCCGCTGGAACTAGCAGAACCAGTTGGGCACAGTGACTCCACCAGAGCCCTACCTGGGCCTGGCTGCCCTGGCCCTCCAGCCTGGCTCAGTGGGGGCACCGGCCTTCGTGGGAGGGGGCCTCAGGGTAGGCCCAGCAGCCCTGCCTGGACTTTTCTCCTAGAAGGTGGGCATTCTTCCACACCTCTGCAGGAGGTGCCTTGACCTCTCTCCCCAGGAATTTGAGGGGACAAGGCTGGGAGGAAGAGCGGGTAGGGTGAGGCCACTGGAGCACAGAGGTGGGGGAGGAGAGGAAGGGACGCGGGAGGGAGCAGCTGGGAGTGCTGCCAGCGGTGTTACAAGCAAAGCGTTTTATCAAACACAATATGCCCAGAAATAAAAGGGAGTGAAACAGAAACCCAGTAGCTGATAAGGTGGCGGTGGTAGCGGCGGCAGTGGCGGCGGCGGCGGCAGCCCCGGACAGCTGGGTATGGAATTACTGCAGTGACCTTGAGCCAGACCTGCCAGGTGGAGGGAAGGGCACTGAGAAGGCAGGGCCTGGGAGGCCAGTTCAGAGGTGGGGCAGAGGGCAGGTGAGGCAGGAGGGCACAGGGCAGAGGAGGGGGTGGGCTGGGGGTCCCAGGGCATCAGCTCTCTCCTACATAGAGGGTCCCAAGAAGGACTGCATGGGGGGCTAGGGCTGCCTCTCTCAGGGCCCCCAGGACTGGGCAACCTGGAGAGATTCCCAAAAGTCAGGACCAAAAAAAGCAAATGGCTCATCCCCAGAGTGGGGTTCAGAGATGGGAAGAACCCAGGTCTGTCCAATCACAAGTGCGTGAGTTTGTCCATAGTCTGTGTGTGCCCCCACCAGCCCACCCTCCCATCCTTGGCTAGGGCTGCTAAGGCTAGGGTGGCTACAGCGGGCTCCAGCCCCCCCCCCAGTCGGGTCCAGCCTGAGCAGTGGCTTTTCTGATCCCTCCCTTCCCCCAGCCCTCTTGATGCTGGAGGGACAGAGGAGTGAGCTCCAGCTCTAAGCTGCTGTCAACTTCATCAGCCCTGGGGTGGCTAAGTCCTGGGGGCATGGGAATGGGGTAGGGGCTGCCCTGGGCTAGAGGTGCATCAGGGGCTGAGGAAGAGGGAACAACAGAGATGCGCAGGGGTCTGTGGGGAATGCCACAAAAGATACTAAGTCCCAGGGTGAGGTCGGGAGTGGGGACCCTGAGTCCCTTCCTGGGGGCTACAGGGAGGGAGGGGCAGCAGGCAAGAGCTTGCAGGTCCTCTGCAGCCCAGCTCTCCTCTCCCCTCCCTGCCCCTGGAAAAGAGACTAATCCCCAAGTCCACTCTTTGCCCCGGCCTTTCACGCAGGGCACCGCCAGGGAGGGGGCCCCGGAGGGAGCTTACCTCTGGTGCAGGCTCCCTCGGCCCCAGCCCTGGCCCCAGTAGCCTCTGCAGTGACCCTCCGACCTGCGCGGCAGGGGGATGGCACAGCCTCGGGAGCGTCTCCAGAGCCATCCACCATGGACCCTCGTCCCTGAGATCCACCCACTCCCAGGAGGCGCAGACCCCTCAAAAGGGCAGTGGCGGGGTCCCTGGAATGAGTAGCAGCTCTGCCTGTCTCCCGTTTGCCTCCTAGACACCGGCCAGCCAGCGGCACTGGGGAGGGAAGTTGCTTGGCTGGCCGGGCAGGTCTTCCTTAGCTGTAACAGGACACAGGAGGAAGCGCAGGGCGGGTTAACCCCTTCCTGCTGGCCAGGCAGGTGGTGCGTCCAGAGGTAGGAGGCCAGCCTTCCTGCCCCAGCAGGTGCAAATCTGGAGCCAGTGTTGGACCCACTCCCTGCTGCAGTGAGTTAACCCTTCCCCTGCCTCTTTGACAGGAGGGGAAGCTCCAGCACCCCCACCACACCCCTCCCCTCCCTCCTCTGGGCCAGGAGGACATTAAAGAAGAGGCCAGGACCATTCCCTGAGGCTGGCTTTGGTGGACCTGCTGCCTTCTGTGGGCTCCCAGCTGACCTCCTCAGCGCTCTAGACACAGCCAGCCCCCTCTGCCTCCAGAGTGTCCTGCTCTCTGCAAACCACCTCCTGTGTCTCAACTGGAAGATGCCTGAGCCCCACAAGGTCGTTATCAGACACACCCACAGGGCTTTGAGCCTGTGGCCCCTCCCCCAGCCTCCCACCCACACCTTTTCATGACACCTAAAGGCAGTAAGCCCACCGCCCACCATTAGCAAAGTTGTTCTTCAAACTCTGGAGGCTGGGGTGCTCTCCGCATGGAAGCCCAGCCCAAAATGGTTGTGACTGACCGAAGACAATTATCGTACTGAGTGAGCTGACGGCACCTCTCTTTCCAGGAGAGCCATCTCTTGCCGGCTTCACCTTCCCCTGAGCAAGGGAGTAACATGAAGCCTAGAGACTGTTTTTTAAGGCAGAAAAATGGCTCAAGGCCAGATGATCTGATTTGAGGAGGGGAGAAGACAGATTAGAACCCAAAGTAACAAGGGGGCGTGGCCACTAGAGTTTAGGAGGTATGGTGAGCATGGTCTTCAGGGACTGGGATGGGGCCCTGGGACCCAGCTGAAGTGGGAGGCCCTCAGGGAGCCAGGGTTCATGGCATCTAGTTCTCTTCCTACCACTTTGTCATACTTGGTCATGACACTTTGGGAAGACCTGGCTCCAGGAAGCATGACCCTAAAAGTGTGGGCCAAGGAAGCCAGAGGCAGGGACCACAAGCAGTGATACGCTCTGCCTGTCACCCGACTCATTCCTCGTCCTGCCACCAACTTGTTCTTCTGCTTGTCATCCCACACGTCATGTCTGCCTCTCCTCTTGCTGGAGAGCTCCAGGAGCCGGGAGGAGGGAGTCTGAGGAAAGGTGGGACCGGGCAGGGCTTGGGCTAGGAGCTGATCTCACCAAGACCCAACATCCAAGACACAGAAGCACAATGGAAGTGGTAGAAATCTTAAGGTTCTTTATTGATTTGTTTGTTTTCTGGTTTCCCAGAAAGTTGCTGGGGCCTGAGAGTCAGCTGCAAAGACGCAGAGTCTCCTCAGTATCCTTTACGGGCTAAGCTCATCAGCCAGCACCGCCAGCTCAGTCACAAGGGTGTTCAGCAGCCCATAGACCTGGAAGAAAGGAACAGGCATCACAGGCCAAGGTTTGCTCTGGGCAAGCACCTGTACATCAACTGCACCGGGAAAGAACAGCCAGAGAGGGGGAAAGACCAAAGTCCTGAGAGTTTCTATAGAACTTTAGTTTTTGCAAACAGTTTTATTTTTAAACTGGTCTGGGGAGGTCACGCTGCACTGGCACCTGTGACATACAGAGGCACCAGAGCCTAGAGAGGTTAAAGGGGCAGCTCCTGAGCCCAGGGAGCCCAGGGAGCAGTGCCCATTTAGCCCCCGCGTTGGGCCTGGGCTCCAGCCTGATTCTGCTCCCAGCTCTCCTTCCTGTAAGCCCACAGGTCCACTCACTGAGAGGCCTCCGTCACTGAGTCCCCCGTTGGGCTGGCCCACACGAGCCTAGGCAAGTTGATTCTTAATTTCAAAGAGCCACAGAAGAGTCTACCCCCGTGGGTCCTCAGAGCATGTTAATTACTTTCTAGACCCCCATGGACCATCAGAAATCTCATGGTGTCAACAGCTGCAAATGGAACTTCTGAACAAATAGGATCCGGAATGTGGCCGAAACGAGTGATGCAATCCCAGCTCCCCAGTGCCAGAGGAAGACAAAATACCAGCATTAGACACACTAACATAGAGAACGTGGTTTTGTAGCCCTCCCCTCCAAAACAAACAACAACGACAATAGCAAAAAACAGCAAAACAAAAATTCTACATGAATCTCTAGGGACCTGCTGCTTAAGAATAGCTCAGGATGCAGTCTCTCCAATGTTTCAAAACTCCTTACAATTGATGGAAACGCACCCTGAGTGGTTTTCTCCTGAGGAACGCAGCCGCCAGGATGCACCTAATACAGGGAGGAAGCGGAAGCAGCCGGAAGAGAGGGCTTCCTTCCTTTCTGTTCTCCTGGGGTCTGTTCTCCAAACAGCAGCTAGAGCCATCTTCTAAAGCCTAAGTCAGACCATATCACTTTTCTATTCAAAACCATGCGCAACTTCTCATTATGCTCTGAGAAAAATGCCAAGTCCTCACAATGGCCTGCAAAGGATCGTCCTCCTGTGATCTGTGCCCTCCACTGTGGCCCCGTCCCCTGCGCCTGGCACCCTTCACGTCTCTGCAGGATGTCACCTTCTCACCGAGGCCCACCCCAATGCACCCCTGCCTGGTCTGTCTTTTCTTTCCCATCGTGGCTGCCACCTAACACACCAGGCGTGTTCCTTATTCACGGGGTCCGTCTTGCACCCTAAAGCACCCTTCCCAAGGCAGTTCTGCTTCCATTGTGGATGCAGCGGGCCCTTCTTTATGGAATAAAGGGAATGCATGGGGCGGGTGGGAGCTCCCCTTCACCTCGATGTGCAGCCTCTGGGTGTACTTGTTCATGACCAGGGGATCGATGGGCTCCTGGGAAGGGGTGATGCTGTCGGGGATAGGGTCCTCCAAGGAAAACCTTTCCTGGCTTACAGATTTCGTTACTTTCTTGTCGTCCTTTGCCTTTTGCTTCCTGCTGTTCAGTCGTTCCTGCTGCGGGAGGTGGGGATGCACGCACAGCCAGCCGTCAGTAGCTCTTGAGGTGGGTCCATGCAGCCTCCCTGAGCCCTCCCCAGCCCCGCCCAGGGCCCAGCTCACCTCTTTCCAGGGCAGCTTGGCTCCTTTTTTGTCCTCTTTGTCTCTGATGCCCAGTTGCTTCTTTTCCTGGGCTGCCCCTTTCCGCTCCTCCCTCCCGGCTCTCCCAGCAGGCACCTTCACTTCCAGGATGGGAGGCAATTTTTGATCTAAGGGAGGGGGGTGGAGGACAACGTGGCAGGCCCCTGTGGCCTAGCTGACGCCGCGGGCATGTGACGAGGCTGGAGATGAGATGGGAGAGCAAAGGGGACCGGCCTGGGCCCCGTCGGTGCCTTTGAAGCTTTGAGAACTACAGCCCGGGAGCAGAGGAGGGCCCTGAGCAGGACACCCCCTTCCTGAGCCTGTCATTCAGGCACATGACCTTGTGGAACAGGGCTGGGGCTGGGGCGGGGGTGGGGAGACCTAAGTTCTCTTCCCAGCTCCACCACTCCCCCGCCTTTGCACGCAGACAAGTCACTGAACTCCTCTGGGGCTACTGCATTAAGGTGGTCACTGAGGTAGCTTCTGGGTCCAAATGCTGGCAACAGGGCCTCCACCAGAGGGGAACGACTGGCTGAGGCACCACCATCATGGGCAGCGGGATGGGGAAGCCCACCCAGAGGTGTGGCTGCACCATGTCTGACCTTGCTCTTGTGGCACATCCAAATAGATGGTCTCCTTCTCAGGCAGGCCCAGCAGAGCCCTCAGCCACAGAGAGTGGCTCACCAGGCTGTCAATCACATCGCGCCACAGCTGCAAACTAGAGGGCAAGACGTATTGGAAAGAAGCCATCACTCTTCATTTGTCCTTGAATCTGCGGAGGCTTGGGTCCCTCCCTTCAACGACCCTGGTGCCAGGAACAGCCATGGAGATCCATGCCCACCCTGCGAGTGCCTGGATGGGCTTCTGGCTTCCCTTGGGTGGTGGCCAAGAAAAAACAGCCCAGGACTAGGGTTAGGAGGCCTGATGAACTCAGTCCTAACTTTAGAGTCTACACTCCAGCCTGAAGCCTGGACTTGGGTCCAGCCCCACTGGAGGGGTTGAACCTTGTACAAGATTCCAGCAGGAGGCTCCTGGCGCTGCGTCCTGAGGGCCTCGCCAAAGGCCCCCCAAGCCTATCCAGCAAGTTCCAAACAGGCAGTGGGAAAGCTGATACCAGGGAAGTGAAGCTTTTCAAGGAATCTGCCCTTCTCACTGCCCTCTGGTTTCTCCTTTTTTCATTCCTCTGCTCACTGAGAAGGAACAGGAAAGAAGAGGAAGACACAGAGGCGAGGGGTTTGCTCTGCCATGACTGCTCCCGAGAGAGCAGCAGGCACTGCAGGGTTCCAGGGCATGGAATGTTTGCAGCGTCTTTTAGCAACCTGAGCTCCAGACCCCTGGAGTCCTGCCCAGGACCCCTGGCCAGATGCCACAAGGGAAGGAGGTGGGGCAGCCTCCCGGTGCGGCACCTACCACGTCTGGTGCAGGAGGTCGGACTGCAACGGCCTCTCCTCCTGGCACAGCTCCAGGGCTGCTTTGTTGAGCGTGATTAGCGCGTCCTCCCTCTGGGTCTCCTCAGGAAGCACCTTCACTGCCTGGCAGGGACACAGGCACCATGGGCAACTGTCCTGCTCACGGACACCAAGGGCCCCTGCATCCACTAGCTGCAGACATGGCGACGTGGGGCAGGTGGCAGAGGACCAGGAGCCAGGAGGGGACACCGCCATGGAGCCCCATCTAGGGTGCCATCTGTGGGAGCCTGGGCCCTCCCTCAGAAACTGTATCCAGGGACCCCTTTTCCAAGGATTGCCAGGGTCAGAGAGGGAGCCCCCTCCTGGCCAGTAGTGGCCCGGACAAAAAGTGATGACCCAAGAGAGCAATCTCTCTGGCTCACCAGCAGGAGCACTGGCAGCCAGCTGTGCCGGGCCTGTTCCCACCAACCCCTTCCAGGGTCTCAGAAGCACCTTTCTGAAGTCCTCCAAGCAGAGGTTCCACTCAGGCGTGGGAAGGCCATCTGGCTCCCAGGGGGTCTTGGCGTCCTGCACGTCTGAGCTCTGTTCCATCACAATCTCTATCATGATACCCTTCTTCTGAGGACTCTTGGTCTCTGTGCCAGTCTTCTGGGACCCCAAGGGATCTCGGGAGTCCCTGGGGGCCTCATTTTCCTGCCGGGGTGCTTGAGGTTCTGAGACGGAGACCTGACTCCTAGGGTGCGGTGAGAGTTCAGTGCCCAGCAAGGCCTTCTCTGACGGGGCCGACTGGAGTGTGGGGCTGAGGCTCTCTTCCCTGCTTGGCTGGGCCTCCTCGGCCTTGGTGGGCATGACCATGTACTGACGCCACAGTCTGTGTAGGTTTTGCACCACTTGGTGCCGATAGCGCAGCTGCAGCAGAGGCAAGAGGAGATGCGTGAGGGGGAGGCTGGGGTGTGGGGCCCCCAGTGCCCCCACCAGCTGGCTCAGGCGCCCCCTGTGTCCGCCAGAGCACAGACAGGGGTGGGGAGGGAGGAGGCAGGGAGGAAGCCAGCAGGAGCGGCTGTGGCCAGAGGGGCTCCCCACTTCCCCATCAACCCAAGCATCTCCAAGTTAAGGCTATCTTTGCATTCGGGCTTCCAAGTAAGATTGGGATTGAATGAAGGAGTTTATGAAGCTCTACTCTCACCGGGAACCACTTACTAGCTATCTTGGGCAAATTACTTAACCTCTCTGGCTGGGCCTCAGTTTCCTCAATATAAAATGAAGATAAAAGTGCTACCCATCTCATGGGACTGCTGAGAGGGGGAAGTGAGTTACTCTTGGAAGATGCTCAGAAGAGGTCCTGGTGCACAGGGGATTTGCTGTTACTGTCACGCAGGGCACGCACGAGGGGGCAGGGGCTGGCGCTGGGCCTGTACCCGAGGATTCCTATGGTGGAACAAGTCCTCCTCGGTGAGATAGGCATCCACAGGCGACGGCACGCGTTCCGGGGTCAAGATCCCCATCAGGAGCTCCTGCAGTACGCTCTGCACGATGGTGACCGCCTCGTGGGCAGCCAATTTGCTCTGGGAAAGGGAAGGTGGCACAGGCTGGCAGCCCAGGCTCTCAAAACCCACGCCTCACTGAGGGGAGCCAGAATGTTCGGGACTTTGTGCCTTCCTAGGCTCTCAATTCCTGCCATGGTGTGTGTGTGTGTCTCTCTCTCTCTCTCTCTCTCTCTCTCTCACACACACACACACACACACACACACACACACACACAAGTGTACACACCTTTCCCAAGACTCAAAAACCTCTGGGTTTCTTCAAACCTCCTTGTTCCCTAAAAGAGGAGGAAAAGGACCCGGAGGAGGGCCAGTCCCAGGGGAGAGCTGCCCCTGCGTGGGAGCTGGCGGTCACACAGTTAGCATGTCCTCCACATTAGGAAGAAGGGTCAGGGCACATAGCTTGGGCATTCCTGAGACGTGGTTAACTCTCGTCTGGCTTGGCCACATGGTCAGTGTCACAGAAACCCAGTGGAGGGGAGCTTCATGTGAGACATCAGTCCGACAGTCAGTAAGTAAAGCAAACGTGACATTTGTCAGCGTTACCTTTGATCACCGCTGGTTGAGCCCAGCTGAAGTAGCTGGTTGTGTTTGGGAACCACAGTGAATAGAACAGCGCAGCTTTCCACAGAACAGGGCGCCCTGGGAGCCGGATGACCCCACGAAGCCGGGCACGAGGTGGCCACAGTGAACCCAACGGCAGCAGACTCCCAGCTCCCCCCTCACCCTCACTCGGGGGTGAAGGCTCACTGAGCGGGATGGTGGGCAGACTCGCCCCTGCTATTTAAGTTGTTTTCTCTGGTTTTGCAGTCTCATCAGTTAGATGCAACCCCACTGTGTAGTGCCAGACAGCACGCGAACAAAATACAGGTCCGGTGCGAAGGCCCACGAGAGTAAGTACTCACGCAGGTGGCATCTTAAGGCTCAGTCCTAATTCTTTCTAACTCAGTGGGGGCCACGCTTGGTGCCAGGGGCTGCAAGCTGCCCCTCTCCTGGCCTACCCACCCATCTTTTACATCACAAAGCCCTGGGAAGTATTTGTTGAGCAAGAGCAGTTACCTCTCTGCAAAAAATTCAATTCACTTCTTAGGCTGGGAGAAATGAGATCCCTGCAGGCACGGCCAGGAAGAATACCAACGTTTAAACTACCTGGTGTCCACAGGTGCCACGGTCCTGGGTCCCTTACCTCCAGTGACTTTCTCTCATCCCTAAAAACGTCCTGGGCCAGGGACACTGCATGGAGATTGACCTGCAGGACCGCACCTCCTAACAGGGTGGGATGGGTTCCAAACTCCCACGATTCCCTGAAGATCCCCGCAGTCAAAGATTTGAAGAAGAAGGTAAAGTGTTTAGTTTCTCCAGGCAGAATCACACCTGACAGAGAGAAGGACAGAGGGTTTCGACAAGTAGGAGCTAGCTGAGCCCCAAGCCTGCATGTATAAAGCTAACTGAGCCCCAGGTCAGGTGACCAAGCATCCCAATTTGCCCAGGGCTGAGAGGTTTCCTGGAATGTGGGACTTTGAGTGCAAAAACTAGGAACATTCCAGGAAAACAGGGACAGTTGGTCATTCTAGCCCCAGGCCTGTGCGTATAGGTAACAGAGCCCCTAGAATGTTTCTGCTCCCTGGGGGCGCGCCTCCCTGTGTTCCTAAGAGTTCCATCATTCTCTCAACAGACATGTCACAAGAAATCGGAGGGACGAGGCAGGGAAGATGGGATCAAACTTGCAGGAGCTGAGCAGTAACTAAATTTAGCATCTCACAGATCTGAGCACAAAATCAGCCCCAGACAGGAGCTGCAGAATAGGGTGGCTTCTCCTAAGTACCTTCTCGATTGTTAAAGTAAAACCGCTGCATCCTGCTTCGCTTCAGGTCCTGGAAAGTGTCCTGCTGGTGCTGCCGTCGCCAGTCGTACCAGATGGCCACTGTGCCGTTATTCGCCACAGTCAGTTCTGAAGATGTTTTCTCCCCTTCTAGGGTTTCAAAGGTCAAGCGAGCAGCAATTCCGACATGCTTCTGAAGGAGGAGGGATGAGAAATGTCTGCTGGAGACCTGGCCTAGGGTGACAACTCATCCCGGTTTGCCCAGGACTTTTCTGGGTTTAGCACGGAAAGTTCTGAGTCTCAGGCCTCCAGGGCTTGGCCACTCCCAAGCAGAGTGCTGTCATACTCCAACAGGGGCTGCCTCTGAGGTTGCCATCAATAGTAAGAAGAGAAGAGAAAACATGACTTATACCAATGAACGTTTCTGCTCCTTAGCATCTGAAGAATATTTCAGAACCTTCTTAGAGCCATACCTGTTTGAGAGGGTTTGCTTATTATTTACATACTTGGGGACTAGCTACAAATTGGGTGGCATGTGACACTCTCTTTTCTGCCTTGTGATCTTTTTCTTGCTTACAAGTTAGTGTTGCTGTTACCATTTTCAGACACGCTGAAAGGATGACCAGGTGAAAATGCAAACAGGAGACTGTGCAGGCTCCTTGTGACTGTCACTGTCATCTTGGGGCTGCACCAGGAGGGAGGCCCTCCTAGCAGGCGAGCGAGGGTGGAGGCAGTTTTACCTTATCGTGTGGGTTACTGTCTCTGATCCAGCAAGCTGGCTTCCCACAGAACAGCAGAGAAGGGCCAAGAATAGGCATGGAGGACACATCAGGGTAAGTGGTCAATAATTCTCTGTAAGATAAACCAATGACTTGTTTTCCCTGAGGCGGTCACAGTCATCATAGAAATGGTTGCCTAGAAGTCTAGAAACATGGCCAGCTCTGCCCTGCAATGGAGTCTAATCAGCTCCACTCCAGCTCAGCTTCCTCCTGATCCACTCCTCTAGGTGGGAAGTTCTCAGACACACAGACTCTTTTATGCCCTCTGCCAGGGTGGCTCAGAGTGCACGGGAACACACAGGCTCTCCACGCCAGCGCCGTTCGCCGGGCACAGCAGTGGGAGCGGATGCAGGGCTCCATCTCACCAGCAAAGGAATGTCTCAGAAATCCCCATTAGGAGTTGGTTGTTGGAAAGGAGCAGGTGGCAGCAGAAAAGCCAGCGTGGGTGCTGGAATGGCTAGAGGAGGGGGTGGCAGCCACTAGAGAAAAGCTAGGGTGGAGGCGCCCTGATTTCAGGGAGGGAAGCCTGCCCTTTAATACTGTGGGTGCTGGAAGACTCTTCAACCTCTCTCCCTAGGGTGCAGGCTCCACTCACAAGCACGTGTCTTCAGAGGAGCTTTCCCCGGCCCTTGCGAACACCGTATAGTCTTCCACTGTAACAGCTGAGAAGGGCTGCCCTCTGCCCACGACCTCCAGGCCATCGATGTCCTCAGAGAGACCGAGAAAGGAAAGGTGAACTGACTGAAGACAGGTACCACGAGGGGCTTCAGACTGGGGCACGGAGGCATCACCAACCTGCTGGCTAAAATCCAGCTCTGCCAGGATGCTCTGCAGCTCCTTGCGTCGGTAGATCAGAAACAGACTCCGGTCCCAGGTGTAGCGGTACCAGGCATCCCTCTGGGCTGGTAATCCTAGAGCAGGGTCCAAGGACCCTCAGCACAGGCTGCTGCCATGCGCCCTTCCCCACCAATTCTCAAAGGCTCTGAGAGCACCCATCCAAGCACCTTTGCTAAGGAAGATGAAAAATACAGCTTCGCCTTGGCAGCTAGACTGCAGTTCTCCTGCCCCATACCTCCTCTGCACCCCCACAAAGGACTCCTGCCACATTAGCTTCCAAGCAGCCAAATCTTTGGATTATAATAAAAATAACACCAGCCACTTTCTACTGAGTGCTTATCAATGGGCCAGAACCTCATAATACCTTGTATGTCTCATTTAACCTTCTCACGACCCTATGAGTATTTTACAGATGGGGAAACGAAGGGCCGCAGGGGTTCACAAACCCAACACAGCCGGGACCCAAACCCAGGCTGTCTGGCAGGCTCTAAAGCAGTGCTGCCCATGGCCGGGCGCGGTGGCTCACGCCTATAATCCTAGCTCTCTGGGAGGCCGAGGCGGGTGGATTGTTTGAGCTCAGGAGTTTGAGACCAGCCTGAGCAAGAGTGAGACCCCGTCTCTACTAAAATTAGAAAGAAATTAATCGGACAACTAAAAATATATAGAAAAAATTAGCTGGGCATGGTGGCGCATGCCTGTAGTCCCAGCTACTCGGGAGCCTGAGGCAGAAGGATCGCTTGAGCCCAGGAGTTTGAG